>JAVTVY010011282.1:0-52965 GCA_036873755.1 Hanleya hanleyi
TGCATTATTTTCAGTGAAGTTTCCGACACATAACTCACCAAAAGGTGTCAGTTGTTCCAAAAATAAAAATCGATTTCCGAACGAAAGCAGATCGAAATGGATTGTGTTGTGGCGGGTTTCTCACAGCGCAGTAGCAAAATGCGGACAGTTTCGTAACCAAAATGGCCCGTTGGGTTTGTCCGTTGTATCGATGGTTCTAAATGATACCTTTTTCAGTAATTTTACTATAAGATAAAGAGGTATGAGGGGTAATAAATTCGTTATTCGAGTTTGTCGTGATTACTGGATAAATAATACACAAATGAAACCTTCGCGATGCTAATAGGATGCATGTTGTCTTTGATGTCTATTTTGGTATGGCCATCCGACGATATGATGATTAAAATGTCTTTGGTCGGTAATAAAAGTAGATATTCAGGTGCTCGATTAATGAACCTTCAGTCGTATTCGTCGCTGCTATTTTGCTCAAGCTTACCTTGGTGACTATGTGGAATTAGACATAAAATTAAATATAAAAGCGACATTAACCAGCAAGAATACCGCTGTTCGTCTTTAAATGGAGTATTATTGATATCGTACATGTAGTACACGCTAGCCCATCGTTAGGTGTGGGTTCTCTGTGGAGGGCGACATTGCGAGAGAGCGTAGCGACAGAGTGGCCTTAGTTTAACCTCACAACCTCGATCGCCTCCAATGCCATTGCGCTTTTTCCTGATCTTACTCTTTCGCGCATATTTGCCCCTTCGCAGTTTGCTCCCACGCACTCTCGCTCCTTCACAACCGCCCTGTGGGTCTCCCAGGGAGTGACATGGGGTGTCGTTGTGCACACTCCAGGTCATGGTAAGAATAGGTCTCAGCCCCTCAGAGAGCTTGTCGTAAGAGGCGACTACCTGGGGCACCTATGATGTTCCCAGGTGTGAAAGGAATAGGACCTCACCCGTGGGGTCCCGGGTGTTCAAAGGAATGGGACCCTACCCGTGTGGTTTCCGGGTCTGAAAAGGAATAGGAACCAAACGTGATATGACTGAAATAGTGTTGAAAGCGAGTTAAATCACTCTCACTCACTCGCTTTCTCCTTTGCACACGCCATAGATCTTGCACGCTACTCTCGTATTTTGCAATCAGAATGTGAAATGTATCGCCAAATTTGAGCGTGGAGGCCATCTGGATTTAGTGCTATTTTCTTTGTTCAATTAACTTCATACAGTAATTCATACAGTTTCACACAAAAAAGCGATTTCCATTACGAATTGGTTGACATGAAATCTAAATTGCGTTTTTGCTCTCGGCCAATAGCTTTATTTATTCAATTGTTCGAGTAGCTGAAAAGGTTTCCAATCGATATATCGGCATCTATAGTGTTGAATATTTCAAAAGCTTTTCCGATCGGATGGCTGTTGCGTAAAAAAATCCCGATTGCTTATACAAAAATAGAATCTCTAATAGAACAAAAAACAAAAGCAAATAACAACGTAATATTATTCTCGAGTCTTGCTTAAAAGTATCTTTACCGTTTGATGGCAATAATTTAGCCCTTTTGGAACAGATTCAATTTATTTACTAATATTTACATGTTTATTTAATAGATAATAACACACCCTGCAGGAGTTTACAGTTGTTTTATTAAACTCAGACAAAGCAGCCTAAATGCATTCAGCACCTGGAGGCCCATCTTCTCAGCTAAGTTGACAATTTTTAGCCAGTAGGATGGGAGAAATATCTTCTTTTTTTCTTTTTTTTCGTTCAGTGTATCTCATTCGATCAATCTACAAACACTTGCTCAAACCGATAACGGAAACATCTTCTCTAGTCAAGTCTGCAATATCAAGAACCTCCTCATACCGCCTTGGCCGAATGAGTGATTGATAAATTGGATGCCACGAACCGCGATTCGTATGTAGCGATCCGAAGGGAATATAGGTGTTTTCTGACCTTTTCATGTTTTCTTGTGACCTTTCATGGAATTTTTGCTCTGTCCTCCCATTCGAAAGAATGTAAAGCATTGTGTGTATAGGTTCCGCGGAGTATTCTGCGTACAGGTTCCGCAGAGTGGCGAACATTCTAAGAGTGCATAGCTCCACCGACAAAAAATATCATTTGATGAAATTTATCGATGATGCGGTCTTGTCCTCACCAAATAATGGTGATGACAAAGAGTGAGGATGTAACTTCGTCACCATTAAATGGTGATGAGCAGTGCGTGTAGATTTCTGTTGCTCGCCAAATCCAGGCCCCTTCACCAATACATGATGACTAACTCATGATCATTTATTTGTGATACTGTCATCAATTGATAGCTATCCCAATTTTACTTATAATTTAAATAGTGTAATACTGTCATCAATTGATAGCTATCTCAATTTCACTTATAATTTAAATAGTTTGAAGAGTAACAACTAGGCAATAATTATTTCGAACATTAACCACGTCAACTACGTCTATGGACGCTTTTATTGATCTGTATTTGTCTTTCATCAAATGATATAAATAGGTGAAAGAAGGAAACATCGACGAGTTACTCGGATATCGTGCCAATAGTATCTATTTTTACATGACAATCAAAGGACATGCCAATTAAAATGTCTGGTACCAGCGATAAATGTCGTCTGAACAGCGAGGCGTTTGTCCGATTTACTCGAATACGAATATTGACCGGGAATTGATCGGTTTTGTCTGGCAATGTTGATTGTTATTCTAGTGTTATTTGATCCATTGAAGTTGGGCAATTATTTGTTCACTCTCTCTTCGGGCTTTGATATTGGATTGTACACTGGCATGGTCCATGTATGTCTCGTACATTAAATTTTTAATTCAATTTTCTCTCTTCACATGCATCAAAATAATAACAATAAATGAAAATGACCGTCAATTTTCGATTTTGCTTCAGTTTTGTGTCTGGCGAGAGAGCGAATTCTTGTTTCAGACCATTACACTATATAGGGCAAAGGCATATATACCTCGTGTATGCCCGTTGTATGTCTTGTATGAATGGTACACAGGCGTGAGTGAGTAGTAGGGTTTAACGTTGTTTTCAACCTTGTTTCAGTCATATCACGACGGTGCCTACATGTGCCAGAACACGAGTTCCTATTACCCTGGACACTGATCAGCCCAGCCAGTACAGCACCCGGTCACCCATCCAAGTATTGACCGAGCTTAACGTTGCTTAATTTCGGTGATCTGACGTGAACCGATGTGTCCAAGGCTAAGCCGTGTGTTGAAGGTGTACAGTTGACATCAAAGGTAATACTGAGGCTGATCAAATGGCTAAGGCGGCCCTAAGTAATGAGGTTGATCCTGTTGGGATCCCATACGGCGATTTCAGACCCTCTATCTGTGCTTATGTGAGAAAGTTATTTCAATCTTGATGGGATACTATGGATAATAACAAACTTCACGAGTTCAAAAAAAACTGTTGGATATACTCATCTGAACAGACAAACGTTTCCATCAGGCCATGATTCGACGATGTAGGATCGGCCATACACGATTAACTCATGAATATTTACTAAAAAAGAGCCGGTCCCAAGGTGTATTCCATGCCATGAAGATCTCACGGTGAAACATATTCTCATAGACTGCATAGATTTTAAGATTGTAAGAGATACTGTTTATCGAACAGCTACGCTGAAAGATCTTTTTAGCCGGGTAAAAGAAGATTGTATTTTAGATTATCTGAGAGAGATCGATTTGTTTTACAAATTTTAATGTCTGTACCTGTTTTAACGCATTAGTTTACTGAGTTATTAACTTGAATACTTAGAATTTTGTTTGATCGTTGCTATGTAATTGAAATATTGCTGAACGCGACATTACACCTTCATTCTCTCTCTCTCTCTCGTCCTTATTGTTTTGTCTTTGTAGCTTTCAGTTTGAGTCTAAATAAACACTTTTGTCTCATGTACTTGCAACACTCGAATGACTTAAGTTAAACACTACGCCGACCGGAGTTCAACCTTTAACGCCCACACCACGAACAAACAACATTTAATGCGCACGTGAGCAGTTCCAGATTTTGACGATCTGAAAGAATAGGAGCTGCACATCTTTGTGTGTATAGTCATTGCATGGATGTGTAGGTGGAATATACTTCGGAGATAACATGCTCCTTACCTTCCATTTACAATGACGTTAAGTATCCCTCACCGTACGGAATAGAATCTGATGACAAATTAATACGTTGAAATCTGTTTCCCTAGGTGGGTGGCTTGATTCATTTGCCTGAACCTGACGCAGATATGTTCGCCTGTCCATCTTGCATATAATGGACCATGGAATTAAATGATATTTCAGGTAAACGTGAAATTGGTGCCTACTGTCATACGAAATAGGCATTCCGATTATTGACGCGAAATTTATTTTATGGACGACGGTTGAATATTGAATGTTGGATCTGACGCTTGCTATTCTAACAAGTTATTCTGTTGAGAGTATTTCAAGTAGAAGTTGATATGGAATATGCGAAAATGAATAATTTATCAGAGGAATTCGCAAGACCATTTTATGTCTGCTATTCTCATAATTACCCCATGCCCATCTGTGGTCTAGACTGGACTTCTTCCTGATCTTTGACGTCAAAGTGAAGGACGGATTGGAATATTAAGAATGCTATGAAATCATTGAAAACTGTTGACCGGCATCATTGAAAACGGAACAGACGCTTTTAATGCACCATCTTTGATATGAAATGCTAATCGGTTCAATATCAAGAGCTAGCAGTCAAAGATGCTGGCGCACTGACAATAATTCATATGACCACATAGGCATTACAACGTCGGATGCCCACATAGGCATTACCGTACGACGTCGGACATTACAGGTTAGTTTTTTGGGGGTTTCTTGCATTTACCAGGTTACCCCATGTTAAGGCGTTTACTCCATCATACGTCCATGATGCTCACCCGTTAACATCAGTTGAGTTGTTTGAACTTTTCTCAATGTTCCCGAGCTACTTATCTAATTCCGCTTAAGCTGGTGTTAGGGGCCGTGTGGATACTTCATGGTATCCATATGAACATCTACAATAAAAGCGCGGCTGAGACACTAAGGCTACGTCCGAGAATCCACCGTATTCTCGGTTCTGAATGTTACGTGTTGATGAATACTTTCCTGTAGAGTCATATGGTGGTCACCAGACGTCGTCAATTTTTCCCACCTCTTACATATCGCTCCAATTTACAAGAATCGAAACTGATCCATGTGATGATTTGTATTCCAGCCGCGCTTTTATTGTAGTTGTGCATGTGAACATCTTGAACGGCATGACCTCACTGTCCCCAACACGGGAGCTGGGGGTAGTCTGGTCGTCACATACCACCTGATGAAAACATAGCATGTGTTGTACGGTGGAGTGATGCATCGTAATACAAAACGGTCGTTATAGTTGTCCAAACACGGTAATCAGGCACAGCAGTAAACAACTATAAATATCACATTCTTATACGCCCGCCAAAAGCGGACGTATTATGTGATGGCGGTTTCCGTCCGTCTGTCCGGTTCTCGTGTCCGGTCTATATCTGGGACAGTTTCCTATCTACAGTTTCAATTTTTGGCGAGTGGATACCCTACGAGGAGACGATGTGTCGCGTACCAAAATGAAGGTCGAGGTCAAAGGTCAAAGGTCACAGGCCTAAAAAACAGGAAATCACTGAAGTGTTCGTGTCCGGTCTATATATGTAAATGTTTTCTATTCACAGTTGCAATTTTTTGTGAGTGGATATGCTAGGTGGAGACGATGTGTCGCGTACTAAAATTGAGGTCGAGGTCAGAGGTCAAAGGTCACTGTTGCCTAAAATCAGGAAATCATTGATCGTTGACAGTTTTCTATCTACAGTTCTAATTTTTGGTGAGTGGATGCCTTAGGGGAGAACGATGTGTTGCATGCTAAATGTAAGTCAAGGTCAGAGGTCAAAGGTCAGTGTGACTGAAAAATCAGGAAATCATTAAAAATTTCTAATTTTGTGAGTGGATTCAAATAGGGGAAATGATGTGTCGCATACCAAAATGTAGGTCAAGGTCGAAGGTCAAAGGTCACTGTGCCCCCAAAATCAGGAAATTATTAAAAATAACATTTCTTTGTGTCAGTAGATATATTAGGGGGACACGATGTGTCACATATCAAAATGTAGGTCAAGGTCGAAGATCAAGGTCACTGTGACCCCAAAATCGTGAAATTGTTAAAAATCATGATTTTTTGAGTCCATTGAGAAATTACGGGTAGCTGTTTTGTCATGTACCAAAATTTAGATCGAGGTCAATAGTCAAGGTCACTGTGACTCCGGAATCCAGAAATCTTTGAAAATGACTTTTTTTTGGTGTCATTAGATACATTAGGGGGACATGATGTGTCACGTACAAAAATGAATCAAGGCTATTAAACAACCTTGAAATTTGGACCAATGTGATTCCAGATATACGGGCGCATATTGAAGCCCCTTGGGCTCTTGTTTTATATGATGTATAAAATACAGCATAATTTCTTAACTGTCTTACCTCGAAATTTCAACGACATTAGTTGATCACTGTGGAACGTTTGACGTCCAGACAGCAATATTTTAAGATGATAATATCCACAGGGCCGCCGTTAATACCTAAGACCTGTTCATTTGACAGTTATCCTCAATAATCTGTCACCGACTGGTATGCTGATAAGCCGACAATGTAAAACTGGTGTACTAGAAGTGCCAAGCCTCAGGGAATTAACAAGGCAGCTACTTGTCTGGGCCTCGGTATAGATGTCGCTAGTTCGATATCACGGAGAAAAGAATTTGTCAATAAATGTTATCAGAAATGTCAAAAGTCAATCAGAATTATGTCTGAATAAAGACGTCGAGTCTAACCTAGGGGCCTACTGAAGGCTGTCGTGTTCTGCGGCTTCCTCTTCACATTTGTGTTGAACTACTCATTACCAGCTTCTTTTCAATAAAGAGATAGGTGAGAACAACACCGCCTGAATAAGTGGAACCATCCTGCGCCATGACGCAAGGGCCAAACATTTCAGGGTACTTCCGTCCGAGCTAGGTTAAGTTCGGATAATACCATTGCTGTGTAATACCGAAAATGAAATACCGCAGAAAACAGGGGGTCTGCTGATTGGCTGTTATCCATCCTTGGAAGGAATGGTTGGTATTATATATATTCAAGTTCTTTCTGGTATATTTGACAAAGAAAAATATACAAGAAAGCTAGAGCAATGTCTGCAGAAAACAAGTGACAGCTTTAGATTAAATGATATCATCTTATCAACGCAACTCCTGATACACTTCTGATACGGTTCACATAATATTTGGTGGACACAGTCAGGAGACGCGCATTTCATCTGATGTGCAAATATTACATTACACATCACTGATTTCCTACACACAGAAGTGCAGCTGTTTCCCTTCATCCCAGTTCACTGACACTGGGGTCGGGCGGATACACCACCTTCTGATGGCTCTCGTTTCTCCTGCAAAAAAAAAAGAAAAAAACAACAACAAACAAACAAACAAGCGAAAACTTCTGGCGAGTTACGGAGAATCGTTGTCAAAAATCATGTGGTTTGCCAAATACCTATTTATCTTGCTCAATCCTACATGCATCAGGCCATGATATAAATTCATTATGTACCCAATTACATTCCACACTAAGGGAGATTCATTACTTGGGCAAATCTCTCACCGTGAAAGTATGGTAGACCTCGCATCACTGAGTATGTGATGGGTTCCCTACATATAAAAATACTTGGTAGGAAACCAGACTAATCTGTTGGAGCGATATGCAAGTGCTTATTATGGTATGTCCATAGACGTAGTTGACGCTATCGCAGACGACTGGACAATTCCAACACTTCTCTAGGATATTGATTTGACGATATGAACATAGTGTGTCTTGCCAGTATCATTTGAAACTATCGATCGTGCATCACTTGCGAGAAACGAGCTTCATAAATTTAAGTTTATATATTGATATTTTAATTCTTTAAATGCGTCCATTCTAGTCGCGGATATCGTATATGGTCTACTGCTGTCGAACTGACAGATGGAATAATGCTGTCGGGAAACCTTTCCATGCCATCGAAGTCACCCAAAAAATGAACTACAACTATAAATATTGAATGATTTCTGGGTGAAGGATAATGAAATGACCTTTTCCTGGATGGTGAATCTAACGGCTTATGCTTTGAAAGTTGCAGATTCTTCAATTGAGCGAGTGAGTGAGTGAGTGAGTAGGATTTAACGTCGTTTTCAACATTGTTTCAGTCATATCACGACGGTGCCTACATGTGTCAGAACACGAGAGTGTCCACAGTTCCTATTATTCTGAACACTGATCAGCCCAGCCAGTACAGCACCCGGTCACCTATCCAAGTATTGACCGAGCTCAACGCTGCTTAACTTCGGTGATCTGACGAGAACCGGTGTGCCCAATGTTACTGGATACAGTTATAGACATTACGTCCCAACATGTTGCTTGGTAACCACTATATGACCAAATATGTAGGTGCACCATGATATCATATGCTGATGCGGAAAGAGAATTATTCAAATTGAAAGATTAGCACGAGGATGGGAAACAAAGCACTTCGGAAAAATGTGGTTTCCAGACGGTTCGTGGTGAGATATTGTCCGTGTCAGAAACAAAGCCTAAAAGTATCTATTCCTTCGGAATTGTTTATGACAACCTCACCGTGATCGAGTCCAAGGAATCAGTTAAATTGATTGACCGGGTTACCGACTAATGCATATCTCTGTCTCTATTGGTAAAGCCAAGAAAACGCTAATGTAATTACGCCGGTACACTTTGCCGCGTCAGTTAATTATGGTAAGGGTAGGAGGGTTTGAGAGATTGGAGCCTACCTGATGGAGGAAATGGAACATTATCATTGAAATAACCATGAGCAGGCGCCAGTCGTAAATGGGACTTCGATTCAGCCGCGATAAAAATATTGACGAAATGAACCCTTGTCGATTTAACGTGGTACTTCAGTGCGACCTCTACCATCAATGGCCACTGTTGGCAGGGATGATTTTCTTTGGGCCGTCTTCCCTCGTTATGACAAATCTCCAAATACGGAGAGCCGTAAAATCAAGTCAAACTGGTTGAACCGGAGATAGATCAGAAATCTAAGGGAATCAAAGTGTCGGTGATACAGTTCAAATTACACTGTACATTTGCTACAAAAACGTCAAATCTGCCACTAACAAAAACCTGGTTCAGTCGATCGATAATACAGAATTCTGACTGAGTTTGAATATTCTCATCTCCTTTGATCCTATTCAGAAGAAATGTTTTATCCTATAATGTTAGATAATAGCAGTGACTAATTCAACAGCTAGAAAATTCGGTCAACATCTGCAGTTTTACAAAAATTAATAATTCGATCGAATGATCGTATTTCAGTTTCCGTATAGCACCCAGATTAATGCTAATCAACCGTGTTAGAGATTTGGCGCAACTGTATGGACAACCGCCTACATGGCAGGCGCAGTCCAACCCACACATTCACTAGTGTACACGCATTTATCCCTAAAACAATACGTCAATATTTTTTTGCAACGAAAGGCAAAGAAATCGTTGAATTAAACGCGATATAGCAAGGGTGGTGGAAAAGTATGCCGGCGTACCGACAAGTAGTCATATCACCCCACAGGCAAATGCACTGACTACATATCTCTAAAACATCACAAGAGCCAAAAATTTGTGATGGTTTTTATCGCATCCACGCTTTTAGTGTAGCTGTTCACATCCCCAATATTAAGACTAAGCGCCTAGCTTAAGATCAAGCCCCTCGCCCTGGCTTGGGCGGTATTAGATACAACTATTTAACAGCGACGATCTAATAGCCCTATGGAAAATAATGAACTTTGTGACCGATAGATGGAAGAAACGGCCTAAAGGAAATTCTTATTTCAGAGTATATATATGCGAGACCCGACGCCGACGAGGCGTTCATTCTCCACTCCGGTCATCAGTCACAAAATTACTATCATAAAGATATGTACAGAGGGTCATCCTCGGAGACGAAACGTCCACAAGGAGAATCTCCCCATACACAGACATCAATTACACGCAACGTAACAAGGATGGTGAAAATGACCTACTGACAAGAAGTCATATGACGCCACAGGCAAATATACTGGCTGCATATTTCTAAAAAACATCCCAATAACCCAAAGTCATCCCTGTGATGGTTTGTATCTCAGTCACGCTTATATTGCAGTTGTTCATGTGGACATCTTGAATAGCGTGATCACACAGACCCCAGCACCAAAATTGCTAAATTAGTGTTGGAATGAAGTTTGATATTTTCTATAGATATTCGGCCCAATCTCTCAGATCGATCTTATTGGATTGTTGTATTACAAACCAAGGTCGACGACTGTAGGTGTCTTTTTGTCAGGTATCATTTCCTGTGTGACTTCTGAAATTATTGTGTGGTTTACAGGTTAGCGGTGAAATGACATAGCGCATGACCGATTAACCACAAGCACTAACATCGCCCTCTAATATGACGAGTCTGAACCCTTTGACCAATATTCTCAGATTCTCTGTCATGCCTTCAAGCGAATCAAAGTGGAACTTCAACTCATCCCACCATCTTGAATATTCTACAAATATATGACCGTAGATTTGATTAACAGATTGATATTGTGTTTTGTTGGTTGCCTATTCACGTTGGCATCAAAGGTAATACTGAGGCTGATAGAATGGCTAACGCAGCCCTAGATGATGACGTTGAACCTGTTGGAATCCCATATAGCGTTTCAGACTCTCTATCTGTACTTAAGTGAGAAAGCTGTTTCAATCTTTATGGGATGCTGTGAATAATAACAAACTTCACGAGTTCAAAAAAATGTAGGCTATACAGCCAGAAATGTTTCGATCAAGCAATGATCAGGCGATGTAGAATCGGCCATACACGATTAACTCTCGAACATTTTACTAAAACAAGAGCCAGTCCCAAGGTGTATTCCATGCCACGAAGATCTCACAGTGAAACATATTCTTATCGACTGTATAGATTTTAAGATTATAAGAGATTCTTTTTATGGAGCAACTACTTTAGAAGATCTTTTTGGTCGGGCGAGGGAGGACTGTTTTAGGTTATTTGAGAGAAATCGATTTGTTGCATAAGTTTTAATGTGTGTCTGTTTAAATGTGTTGGATTACGAAGTTATTAACTTGAATACTTAGAATTTTGTTTGATCGTCGCTATATACCTGAAATATTGCTGAACGTGACGTTAACCCTTAATTCTCTCTCTCTCTCTCTATAAAAAACATTGTCAGCATTACTCAAATGTTACATGTACAAGTTAATGAAATTGTCCTGTTTCGGCTTGCACAATCACACCATTTACTGCTATTAACAGGATTAGAGATTCGACACAAATGCATAAACATCCGTCGATTTAGTCTGCACCTTTCCTATCCACACAACAAATAAACAATAGTGTATTAAAAAAGAAAAGAAAATTAAGTACAGAACAAAATCGCCTGAGAGATCGCTTAAAATGCAGTTCTGGAAAGTTATTCCTTGCCCAAACTTCGAGGAACATCGGAGACTTCAGCTCAAATACCCACATTTACACCCAAGATAATACTGTAATATTTTTTGCAATGAAAGGCGAAAAAATACGTCAATACTCGAAATTGCCAAATTAGGCAATTAGGAATGAGGTTTCAGCAGTGCAGCTTCTGTGAACCCGGTTGATCTCTAATCACACTCAGTCGACATTCTTTTACAGAGTCGGCCTAATCTATCACAACCTTCTTCGTTTGTACAATTGCAAGCCACAATGGACAGGAAAGTGTCTTTCATGGCATTTTTTGCTGCTCCCAAAATAATTGGTTGGTTCCCAGTTTCAAGTTTCGTGCCGACGAAGAGCGTTGAATGACATAGCGCGTGAACGATTGATCCCAAACAACATATTATCCCTAACACCGCCGTCTCCCATGACCAGCATGATCGCCTCGACCAAAAGAAGATTATAGCAATACTTCTGAAGCAGGATAAGACGAAGGTAAAAGGAAATACTGTAGGTAGTCCTCAATTATCTCCCTGACGTATGACTTAAATTGGAATTGAGACAGAGAAGATGGTGGATAACTAAAACTGTGCAAATACGATTAACCTCTGCGAATGAGACCCCACGTGTAGATACCGAACGTGAATAGGAGATTATCAAGTGCCCCTTGATTCTCATTATTCTTGGGTTTCCGGATGTAGTCAGACTGACTCATTTGCACATGCAATTTCGTCTCTGTTATTTTGAGTATTTCTGGGGTTAAAAGTGGTGTTATTCCAGATTTTTTGTTTAATATTTTTCGTGAATGTTTTTGGCAACTGCGCATGGTGAAAATTCGAGTTGATTCGTCAGATTTTCACTGCGTTTTTTTGTCTTGGCCAGTCCGACCGGGCAACCTGTAACCATCTGGGTCATCTATACGCGGTAAGACTGACCCTGGGATCGTGTGTATCCATTCTCAGCCTACTTTCGGCAACTGCAAGAGGGAATTTCCTGAAATCAATACCACGTGACTTCGTCAGCCAATCAGCTAAAATCTACTGATGTAACCCGCCATTTTCGAGTCATGTGCTTCCCTACTTGTTCAAAATTACAGATCTACAACGCCTCTTGGGTGATACGAAAGTTATTCATACCTATATCTTTTGTAAGCCCAGGCAATATCTGTTTCCGAAGTGATATGAAAATCTGTAATTTATCAGATTTCTCCAGTCTGTTCTCCGCCGCATGAAGGCCGAACAGAATCCGGTAAAGTACCGGATATCGCTTCGCGATAATGGAGACACACGATTCGCAAGCCATCTTATGGATGGCGAAGTGTATGCAAATATCCGACTGGGTTGACCTGGATCACCAATTTCCTTGTGAAGATTGATGGCGCTGTATTGAATATAACATTATCATACGGGGATTTTAAGTATTCGAAAACACTGTGTTAATGTATAACGCGGGCTATTTGTAAAACTGCAGGCAACTGCCTCCTATATTTCCCTATATTTTTGAGTCATTCCTATATTTTCCTATATTTTACTCAAAACCTCCTATATTTCCTATATTTTGACTTTTTCTCCTGAAAACTTTCATCAATGCTCTGTAATCAGTCAAACTGACATGAGGAAATACATTTCAGATTTTTTTTTCGCTTCGCTCGGCAAATATGAAAACATTTCAATCTTTCTATGCTGAATCAAACAACAGAACAGGTCACCTGAAAGAACCACCACTATGACCGCATTAAGTGAAAGTAATTTGATTAAACACACTCCTTGATTTCCTATATTTTCCTATATTTTATTCAAATTCCTATATTTCTCCTATATTTTTACAAATTTCTCCTATATTTTTTCCTATATTTTCACTGTGAGCCACTTGCAGGCCTGCAACTGTTATTTTTTGTTTGTTTGTTCGAATTAATCTTTTCTGGAGCTCCTTGTGTGGAAGTTTTGTTGTGAGGCTCCTTAGGTGGAAGTCTATAATTTTTTTTAGTGCTATGGCAAACAAACTGTTCACAGGCCACTGAGTCTTAAACTTTTGGGACTGAATGCTGCTAAGCCGATTGATATTTGGCGTTTAAAAGAGTTTGTCGGAGAATGAGACCCCACTTATATGTACCGAACGTCAATACGAGAGCGTCGATTTACGCTTGATCAATCCTCACTATTCCGAGAACATGAAAATGGTCCATCGAGTTGAAGTTGAATTCATAAACGGCTGGGGTGGCATGCGCTAGAAAACCATTCGACAAGAAGAACTGCAGAACAGCGATATAGTGTTGCAGAGCGCATCAATCGTCTTTCCATATCCCGGAGAAGTGGACATTGATGGTAATGATATAAGATGAAGGTGTAAAGAAGCGGTGAAAGAATGAAAACAAAATGGAACATTTGAAGTATAAAGTATGAAATACTTCAACTTGCTTTCTAAGCAGATCATGTGAATGTTGGACCATCTGGCGTTTTGGAATCTGGTTCCCAGAGATCAGACACTGCCAGACAACTCGGTCTGCCCCAGAGTCGATATATCATGCAAACTAACATATGGTTTCTGTCGACGAAGAACTGCTCATGATTACTGATGAATAGTTCGATAAACATCGTGATTACCGCTGACTGAGATTTCTGTTCATGCCTCGCACAGGGGGTCGATAAATCAACATGTGGTGAAAAAATACGGGTTCATCAATTGTTACATGTCAATGCGTATCTAGTGAGATAAAATCAAATAGGTTAAGCTGTCCTGTTGTTAGATAGCAAGTTGTCAGCGCTCCACAAACGTCGTAAATAATACCCCAGCGCATTAGATTGCTTTCCAGAAAAACATCTCTAGAAAAATTGACCCGAATGAACAACATCAAATTTCACATTAGTAGATTCTGCTATCGACTGAGCCCTGACGACGTTCGACCATGCGATTGGCAACAGTGAATTGTCAATTCGACCTCTCGGGGAGTGGGAGGCTAATATGTCTATAAAATTAAAGAAGAACGTCGGGTTTAGAGAAGTTGATTATGAAGCTTCGATTACCGGCAATTTATTGGGATGTTTTCCCAACACGGTATATTGTCCCATCATGTTGATGAAGTCTACATTTTCATTATGTATTGTATCGTCTGTCGAGTCAATAATGGTAATGGTGAAGCAATCGTGCCAACAGCCAAATATAAATATGCATATAAACATGTAGTCATACTGAAGAGGTTTCCCAAACCTTATTTAGGAATACTCCTCAAGCTTGAGTAAGCAGATTCTTACCCTGAATAAAGCGCATCAAAGTCCTGGGAACATCAGTTAGCAGGCAAACTTCTGATACACGTTGTCTCTCAGTAAGCTCAAGTCAATCTAATTCGTATTTCCTTCGTGCTCACAGCACTGGTCGAATAGTGCGCAGGCGCTTAGTGCAGGAATGGACGAGTCTACTTTCCATATATAGGTAGATCAAGGCTAATTCACACATGACTATCGAAAGCGGTCTAGCGAGCAGATTTCATACATACACCCGGGGGTCTCACTACAACACCCTTCGCCGTTTTGTTAGAGGAGGCCTCTATCGCCATTTTAAAACAAACCCCCAACCCTGATGAGGGGAATCACCCGCTCGACATTAATGTCAAAGGCCCAATGTGCCTTTGGACTCTTCACAGATCCCCAGCAATACGGACGGACAATCCACCTAGAACCATATCACCCTGGATATCGCTCACATTCCCAAGAAGACCCTGCTGTACGAGTTAGATCCAGGTGTATCTTGGCATTCATTTCGTCAGGCCCTGAAGTATTCGATTCATTTTTTCAGCAATATAAAATCCCCCAAAGGTCCCATAAAAATGTCCATAAAATTCTTTACTCTTTCCTCAACACTTTTTATGTAAGAATGGAATATATTCAGCAAACTCCGTCATATTGACTTCAGGCGGGTAACCGGTCAGGAAACCGTCCACAAAAACACAGAAAATGTCAGCAGTCCCCAATATCTTAGACAAACCATATAGTCATTCCTAAACAAGAACAAGTCTAACCTAAAATCAAATAAATCTGAAGATACAAAATATTCACATTCCCCTAAGATACGAAATATTCACATTCCCCTTCCCTACCACAACAGAGATGGCTGGATCAGGAGAGTTTCAGGGCACATATATGCATCTTTTTCAGCATGCGCGTCTGACAATCTGCAATGATTATAAAATTTTACGCTATCCACTGATTTAAAGTGACCCAACTCAGTCCCCCCCTTCTACAAAAAATTGATAATTAAAAATAAATAGACCGTGGAAAACTGTCAAAGAACAGCCGTCCACAGCCGAATCAACAAAGCTTTAACCTACAACCAATCAATAAATTGCAGCCTGGGTAACCTAACCCAGATAATTATTCAGGTCATGAAACCTCTCTATTATCACCAGTTAAATAACAAAGTTACAATAAAGGAGAAGGCCTTTCGGACAAGGATCCCTTGGACCAGCCCCTTCTGTAATCGAGATGACATCCAGTACAAGGATCCTTTCAGTCAATGTAAATAATAACCATAAAGCCGTCTTGGTTCTATGACGCCTACACAGGTTGCCCAAAGAACTTGCATGCATTTCGACGGGCGACCTCAAAGATCATTCTGGGTGCCAGATATCGACCCCGAGCGATCTTCTCAGCCACTGGCCACAAATACCAAGGTGAATTGGGCCAGGAATACCCTGGAGGTGAAAGGAAAGGAGCATCCGTTTCAAGGAGCACCCGGTGAGGATCTATCGTCTGTAGAATGGATAGGGATGTTTTCCTATGAATTGTCAAAGCGTTCAAGCTAAAACACACGTTCGGGAAAGCCCGAGTCCATGCCTCCAGGTCCTTAGGCCCACCAACGAAGGAGTGAACTTGAATCTTATAATTAGGTTCAAGCTCGTCGCGAAGAATTTCTAAACAACGAGATCGAGCTTCACCGTGTTCCGAATTGTTAGCCTCCCTGCAATGGATCACAACCGACAGGTTGAAATCCCGGGCAATGGGCAGTACACGCCGCAGGAAGTCTTCCTGCATTTGACATTCGGTATCTGAGGGATCATGAGAATAATCTAGACCAACCTCTCCGACACCTACACACCTCTGGTTCCTCAACAGCTCGATGAGTCTCAATAAAGTACTCCCGGACACACGCTGGTTGGCGACACGAGGATGTACTCCGAATGTATAGAACACCCTCGTGTCGTCCAATGATAGGGATGGGTGATCCCAAGCATTGGGGAACACCATATTGGTTACCACGAACGGAATAGCCAGTGATTTTCCCGGTACCTCACTCGCCACCTGAAGTCCATCCAGACTATCAGCACCGAAATAATCTAACGCCAGATCTAGGTGAAGATGGGAATCTACAATTAGTGGTGACCATTCGAACAAGAACCAGTCTGGCTGTAGTCTACCTGCGGAATCCCGAAGGATATACTGTGCACACACCTGATGGATTTGCCTTTCTGACAAGAATAAGAGTATTCTACTGAGCAGCTGCCAGTGTGACAAGACTGCCACAGAATTGGGGGGACACCAAGAATAGTGTTCCAGATGTATTCCCCGAGCCATATCAAACATAATCATGTACAACTCCGATGTCACTGATGGTTGTATAGAGGCACTATGGGGTACATCCCACAGGAAACCGCAAAATTGAGTAAATCCCCGTAGGAAGTAAGGCCTAAACATTCCATGATGGAGAAGAATAGCCCATTCACAAGGGCCACCCATTCACTGAGTCGGTTGTCAGTTAACGCCCAGCTAGCAATCTGCGAGTGATCAATTACAAGCGTCTGGTCCGTCATTCATAATTCAGCCGTCGTCCATTAAAGAATATCCGCGTCCATAATCCAAAGACCTATTCCATATTCCATATAACAGTATTAGCACCAAATTCAAAAAGACAATCATAGTATACATAAACATAGGCTTGTTTCCTGCAAGAGAGAAGCGGTCAGAGAAGCGGTCAACAGTTTTCAAAGATGCCGGCAAGACATCATGATGTTCCTAAAATTTCAAATCCGTATCGCTGATCAGTATTCTTAATCCATAATATTCGTTGTAAAGTCGTCATCTAAAGACTCATCTCCGTGCCGCCGGAACAGGAAGCACAGCGATGACTCTGCCACTTTGCATTTCCAACAGCACTTGTCTGGTGCCAAGTAGAACGGCAGATGTTTGGCCACTAGATGACGTCTGAGATTTCCCGTTATCACACAACAACAAAGGGGACACCACCCTCCAGTTTGGAATATTACTTCCGAGCAAGGCCCCAAGTTACAAATATACGCCTCGTGGGCAAGAAGATGAGACACACCCAGACGTGGAGCACTGGAATGCAACACCTCCGGGTTATCAGTTTCAGGAAGACTCTCGCCTTCAACGGCTGCATAGACCGGTTCCTCCCGTATTGGTGTATCCTCGGTACATTTCAGACCTGTTGATTCCCGAGTCAACAGAGCTGCATCCCGGGAGCCCACAGGGCTTAATGTAAATCCTGACAGGGAGGGAGAACCCCTGCCAGACCCGGAGATGGGACATGGGCTTAACGAACCTGGCTCGCCGGTAGTGTTTGGCAATTCCCATTCTTTTACTACAGGGCATGAAGCCTCGATATGATGAAACTCCAGATCCATGTCATCATCCAGCATGATGACACCATCTGGAGTCTCGGCGGCAGAAACTTCGGACCAAGGAGCCGTCAGTTGTTCCACCTCTTGCCCAGACCAGTTAAAACCTGAAACCATCTCCTTCTGCCTCTGGTTCCAATTGTTCGTCCTCCTCACAGGATTCCTGGACAAACCATTCACCCAAGTCTCGATCCGTCATAAACCGCAAACGATAAGCTGCAAACATCTGAAAAGAATCGAGAACCCCATCACCCATACTCCAGTGACAGCATAGTTCACAGAGATCACACGCACGAATGTGCATGGACATGAACAGGTCAACAAGTGCAATAACCCAACTCAACAGAGTGCAGTTGTGCAAGTCAACAAAGGTGTTAAAAGAAATACCATATCTGAATCCTCAAATTTCCCACGGAGTAATAATTCCTTTGATAAATTTCTTTCCATCCCACCAGCTATTACTCAATGTAATCCACCCTTCCAGCCGCGAGCCTTCATAAAGTAAGGCTAAAAGCATTCTTATATGCCTACTACTTGACATAATTCTTCAGATGTCCCGGAGGGCGTACACGCCTGCCACTTCGAGTGAATAAGAAATCCAACCCCAGTTCACCAAAATCGTCCGAGAGACTTGGGCGAAGAATAGCTCGAGAGCAACTACCATCCCGCATAGCTGGGGTTGTGGAACGAGGCGGGTTCTCAGTCGTGCCCACATCAGAGGCAGGTTCGCACTCAGTCGCAGGCATGTCCGCATTGGGAACGGCAAGAACCGTTTCCATCTGACCCTTGTGCTTGAAGAGGGACAGGCTCCCCCATCTTGAGGAGACCATGCCTTTTCCTGCGGGCCCATAGTGGAATTTCGCGGTCTTCACAAAGGCGCAGCACATCATGGTGCAGGACATACTGGCGCTTGCGGTCTTCCATTCGGTAAATAGCAGGTGGTAATACATCCACCACCAGGTAAGGACCATTAAAGATCGGTCTGAGTTTTCGACTCTGATTCACCTTGCTGGCCAAGTCCCGGCGATAAACCAGATCCCCTACATTAAAGGAACTCTCGAACTGTTTTAGGTCATATGTACGTTTTTGGCGATTCTGCACACATGCCAGCTTGTACCTAGCCATTTGATGGATTTCGGCTAACTGCCCTACAAGGCAAACCATGTACTCCGCCCTCCCCAGGGATTCTTGGTTAGCATGAACCACGCCCAAAAGGATATCCACGGGCATGGTTACTTCTCGGCCCAGCATCATTAGGTTTGGAGAAAATCCAGTGTCACGGTTCGGCATGGCACGAATTGCCATCCGAATCAATGACAGATGTTCATACCAGTCTTTTTGTTTGTTCTCCAAATAACAGCGAATCATCTGAAGTAGAAAACGGTTGTAGCGCTCAACCTGACCGTTAGATCTAGGTCGATATGGGGTTGTCCGCGTTTTTGTGATCTCAAAAAACTGACAGAATGTGGAAAACAGATTTTCGTCAAAATTTCGACCTTGATCCGTATGAACTTGGAGTGGCACTCCAAACCGGGATATAAAATTATCCAGGAATGCAGCAGCCACCCGCTCTGCAGTCTGTTCAGACAATGGGCAGATCTCCAACCATTTTGTGAATTGATCAATCATCATGAGAACGTATTTATTCCCTCGCGAGAATTGAACAAAAGGACCGAGGATGTCCAGGTGGACTCTTTCCATGGGCACCCCTGCATGGTAACTCCCCACCCCTGCTCTTGGATTGACCCGAGGCTTTTTGTTGAGATTACATGTTGCACAAGTCTGCACGAAAAGTTGGACATCACGATTCATATTTGGCCAAAAAAAATGACCTCTTGACCAAGGCTGTTGTTTTGTCACGCCCAAGATGCCCCCAGTCTTTGCGTCATGTACCAGACGAAGAACCTCTGGACGTAAAGATGAAGGGACCACCAATTTCAGTTTAGTTCCGGAAAGGTACTCCCACTGGTAGTACAGAACCCCTTTCTGTAACTTCAGGCATGATCTAGTCAACCACAGATGTTTGGTTATTGGGCCACACAAAAATAGTTTGTCAGGCTTTACCTTCCCCTCCAAATATTCCAGAATAGGCCGTAGCTGCGGATCAGCCAATTGCTTGTTACGCAGCTCGGCCAGACTGTAATCTACCCATTGAGAGTCCAATTCGCTTGACTGAATCATGTCGTCATCGGAGTCGCTTCCTTGGGAGTCGCTAAGAGCGTCCACGGTCATTTGGCGGATGGATGCTGAACTCGACGTCCTCATGGATAAAGGAAGAACATCGTCAACATCAGTTTCAAAACGGCACCACTGAGTATGCGCTCGAACATAATAACTACAACCCCCACAAGGCAAGTCCTCAGGGCGATTCCCAGCAGAATAGCAGTCACAATTGCTCAAAAGATCTGCCATGCGGGATAATGCGTCTGCGTTGCCATGTTTGGCACCCGGCCTATGCTGGATGCACATGTCGAATTGGTTGAGCTCTTCAAGCCAACGTGCTAACTGACCTTCAATATGTCTAAATCGGGTCAGCCAGATGAGACTATTGTGATCAGTCCAGACCAGAAAACGTCTTACCAGCAGGTAATGCTTAAAAGTCCGTGTGAAAGTAACTATAGCCAGGAGCTCCTTCCGAGTGGTACAATAGCGTCGCTGAGCCGCAGTCAAATTGAGGCTACCATACGAGATAGTTCGCTCCTCATCATCCTGTACTTGTGACAATTCAGCACCAATTGCCGTATCTGAAGCGTCAGTATCCAGGATGAATAGATCGTCTGCAGTGGGGAAAACCAACAATGGGGCGGTCGCCACAGCAGACTTCAGATCTTCGAAAGCTTCCTGATGCATACCATCCCAAGTAAATATAGCTTTAGGACCAGTCAAGGAGTACAAGCTGTTAGCCCGCTTAGCGAAATCGGGAATGAAGTCTCGATGGTAATTTATAAATCCCAAGAAGGATTCTACCTCAGTCCGATTTCTTGGCACTGGCCAATCTGTGGCTGTTCGAATTTTACTGTCGGTGACAGCTATTCCGGCATTACTAACTTTTTTCCCTAGGAACTCCACTTCTCTTTGAAAAAGAACACACTTATGGGGCTTCAGTTTTAGCTTATGGTGCCAAAATCGCAGCAACACCCGCCTAAGGTTGAAAAGCATTTCCTCAAACGCGTGACCAACAATAATGACGTCATCAATATAAGCCAATGCTTCTTTCCATGTCATGCCTTTTAGCACGTGCTGTGTGGCTCTCTGAAATGTTGCTGGGGCATTGCAGAGCCTAAAACCCATACGGACGTTTTCGAAAAGTCCATATTTCGTAAGGAACGCTGTTTTATGCCGGTCGGCTGGGTCTACAGTTATTTGCCAGTCCCCTGCTGCGAGGTCTACAGCACAGAAATACTCCGCCCCACGCAGGGTGTCGACACAGTCATCGATCAACGGCAAGGGAAATGCGTCTTTGACAGTTTTTTGGTTCAGTTGCCGATAATCGATGCAATATCTCACAGATCCATGCTTCTTCCGAATCAGAACGGGAGCTGATGCCCAATCTGATTCCGAAGGTTGAATTACACCGGCCTCACACATTGCCTGGAGATGTTTTTCTTCTTCTTTCTCGAAACCAAGAGGAGTGCGTCTCATTCGTTGTCTCACTGGAGTGGCAGTCCCGGTATTAATGCGATGCTGTGTATCCAGGAAGTTCCCAAGGTCAAGGTCATGACTGGCAAAAACATCCTGAAACTCACAGAGTAGATCTTTCAGTTTTACAGCCTGGTCCTTAGTAACATTTGAACAAGAATCGCCATAGAGCTTGGTCAGGTGGACAGGAAGAGTTGTTTCCCCTACTGGGGTAAACAAGCCCCTTACTTCTGCGGTAACAACTGGATAAGTGGAGGTACATTCAGGTTTGGAGACATCCGTCACAGAATCGGCGTCCAAAATCTTTTCAATCTCAACAGCATTCCCGATCCAGGTATCACGATTCAGAGTAATCTCGCAATCTCCAACATTCCGGAAGCAAATTGGCACGATCTTGGAACCCTGCACTGCCACTTTCGGGATCAACAACTCCGGGTGATCGTGTATCGGCTCAATAATATAGTTAGCTGTTGAGGTTTGATCCATACGACCACAAACAACCTTTGTACTTCGGGATGGGATGGTCACCGTCTGATAAAGGGAAACTCCCCAGATTCCCAGCTCTTAAAAGCGGAGACCAGAACATCGCCAATGGCTAGGACAATCCTATGTAGGTCAACCATACACCCTCTAGATGAAAGGAAATCATACCCCAACAGCAGATCATCAACAATAGGGCCGACCACAATGTCCCAAAAACATTCCACCGAGGACAGGCGCAATGGAACTCCTTGGACCAATTTAACACATTCCATATTTCCACGGATGGGAATAGTTGGCAGATCTTTTATTCTCAAACGATGATACAACTCTTCGCTCATTACCGTGACTTGTGCAGCCGTATCTACAACATCTGCCACCAACACTGAGTTGACCATCATGGGCACCGTCATGGTCCAATCACCCGTTCTGGCTACATTTACGTCCCGAATTGTCGTTGGAACATGTGTCACATCCGCAGGGTCTAATGTTTCCTTAGTCAAATTGTTAACAGGCTCCTTGCCTATGTCTTGAAGGCTATTGGCATCTTTTGACATGCATGCAGAAACACAAGGGCCTTGGATCAAACTGGCTCCTCCAGGGTCCAATGTCTCCTTACAACTACGGTCCACTCCCGTATTAACAGGAACAACTATCTCTGGCGATGATTGACCATTCAATTTTGACAGGACTGGGAATCGGTCATCTGCCCCAGTCCTCACCCATTTAAAGGAGTGTCAACCGGTCCATGGGAGGACGGAGCAGGACCTGGAGGGAAGTTTGGGCATTCGCGACTGATGTGCCTTCCTGCTTGCACGCGAAGCAAACTAAAGATCTCCTCAGCCTTGAAGACCGACTGGGGCTGTTTGACCTCGCCTGCGAAGATGGGGATAGACTTCTACCCCGAAATCTTGTCCCAGGCTCCCCTGAGCTAGGACCAGACGTGCTAGGACAATTGGTACCCCTGTAGCCGTGACCACCACAGTTAAATCAGGTCATGTCTGCCAAAGATGATGTGGCAGATGGGATAGATGACCCCGCACACCAGGGCCTGAGAAGCTTGAGTGAGTTTGCTGGTGACAGATATTAATTACAACACATATAAGGGAAGTATTGCCGATAGGACATCTTTTAAATCTTCTGCTGGAGTTGCCGAAGAATCCGGAAGCACTGGTGACGAATCAGCACCCACTGTGAAAGACACCTGACGGGTAAGAACAGCCTTTCCCCCCAGGGCGTTTTGGTTGTGAATAGAAGCGGTCACATACTCAAGAGCTGCTTGTACAGTTTGAGGATTATTTTCCATTGCCAACAGGGCGGCCGGACGCTCACGACAACCACGCAGGAAATGTTTCACTGCAATACTGTGTACAACCCTATCATCAGAATCGGTATTCCCGTCGCGTGCTAATAGTAAGCACCTATCAGCAAAATCCTCCAAGAGTTCATCGTTGCCACGTTCCTCACACTGAAGCCTCCGTCGCATGAATGCTGGTGGTTCACGCTGCCTATATCGGGTCTCCAGCTCCGAAACCAGACGTTTGTAGTCTGACGTAACTGTAAGTGAACGACTGCGAATGAAATCGACAGCTTTGCCACGCAGGCACTCAGTTAGTTTTTCAAGACAAGTCTTTCTTGTCCATTCATAACGTTTGGTCATTGCCTGGAATTGAAACCAAAACGAATTCCACTTTCCAGGTTCACCCCAAAAAGTTTCCATTTTGGGAGGAGCTGGACTACGATGCCGTCGTGTGGGAGCTCGCCTGGAATGTTCTTTCATGGCCCGATCAGAGTCTTCAGAATCACTATCCAAGTGAGGGTCTCGTCTTGCACAATGATCCCTACCACGTCCATAGCTGGTCCTATGTCGACTTCCACGATGATTTTCTAGTGAATCCCTTTCCCCGCCAGAAGCCCACTGATGACCCTTACTATGGTAACGGCCCTCAGTGGAATTCTCAGAATCTGGCAAGGACCCATGGTCTCGCCTATAGAAAGACCCCCGAGAGTTGTTGTCCACTCGTGCACGGACACAGCCGACATTAGAAGTGTTGAATGATTGTTGAGCAGACTGCGTGGTGTCGGGAACTTCGGTTCAATAGCAGTCTGCCCAGACTGGTTACGCATCACAAGTCCAAGTGCAGTGACAAGGTCAGCAACATTATGGAATGCGATTGGTTGTTCATTAACCCTGTCGTGCTCCCGAACTAATGCCTAGGCATTAGTACGAGGATGAACAACACCAGAGGAATCATTACTGCCACGTGGTAGTGACCCCTCACTGCGGCCAGTACCCACATTACCTGTTTGATCCACCTCTGCTGCAGGTAGTTGTTGTTCTGGATTGCCCGCAAAAAACTTCTTGGAATGGTTCTTACCCAAACCATCTCTTAACCCACATTGTTCCCTATTAATAGACGGGAATGGGGATTTACTTCTATGGATATCTTGATTTCCTTCATAAACCCCACTAACCGGAAGATTACCAATCATTTCCTGTATCCATTTACTCTGATCAGGAATATTCCTGATAATTGGCTTGGCAGATTTACATTCACTATCCGTACCATGGTCCGCTCAGTTGTCATGGTCTTGACCCTGCGATTGGGGCCCACTACCATTAACTGAAGATGAGGGTTTTTCTAGAGAATCACCACCAGTTTTCATATGTCGCCCTAAAGGATGAGATGGAACATAAGGTGAAGGGGGACTAAGCCTGCTTATCATTTCATGCATGCTTTGCATTTGAGATCCAAACCCTGCAACATTCCCCTGCAAAGCCGTCACAGTTTGCTGTAATAACTCAATGTCATGTTGTAGGTTATTCAATCTTTGATCTACAACCTCTTCCCTCATTTGAGATGCTTCAACAAACCCCCTTAACTGCGTATTCACCACTTGCTCCACATCTTCACTATTTAAATCTGAAAAAATAATTCCAGTGGCCTTTCCATTCCTATGCATATCCAAGAAAAGCTCGGCGGGGAGGGTGGAAACATCTACGATTTCCCTAATTGGTATCCTACGACCATCACGCTGAAGTTTCTTCACCCCCTAGCCCTTCTCTCCCCAACACCTCTGATTTGCATTACTGATTTGCATTAACCTTTCTAAGGAAGCCCTACTGAAATCAATGGGTGTGTAGTTACATGCCATATTGTTGTAAATTATTAGTGTAACGGCTGAATAATAAACGCAATGCACTGTCCCTTCTTCTACACAGTTTATTGTAACATCACCAAGCGCGAATGTCGCCTGATGCCTATAACGGTTACAATCCGATTGTCTCTATGATGACAGTTTGACTGTATGACAATGTGGACGGTTTGGACAATGATTGACTGAAACAAATATAAAGAACAAATCTTAGTGTTTTCAGCCTCAACAAAATGACAATAGATGACGTAATTTAGTTGTAATATTTAGACATATAAGGACTGCAGTGAGTTACGTGAACTAGCTACTATGTGAAGACATTTACATACAAAACATTTTACAGTGTACCACAGGAATGCGACAATTAGTTGTTTACATTCAAATTATACTTAGTTCCAAAGAAACGTGGCATTTCTAAACGTGTGACACTGTGTATTTTCCATATAATACATTTACCAAAATAGACAAACAACCAGGCGTTGTTGTTGTACATCGCATTTGTACAAAATCCGTGATGTTAAGTTTGACGGCTTATAACACCAGATACACAGATCGACTACTCTACATTGATGTCTCACTTGAAAGATTACATTCTTATAGAGCATTTATAGATACGAGATGCATAAAATTAGTCAACATTACCGTTTTATAGACCTCGATATCACCAGAAGGATTCATGAAAACAACAGTTCGTTCATGTTTTTTCGTTCGCGCCACTAACGTCACAATCTCCTACCACGTGGTTACAAGAGTCAAATATGGCTCAGAGAGTTATCGCCCCTGAAATGAACCTTTATCGCATTTTGCTACTGAGATGAAAATACCACATTGTACATATTAGGCGGCAAACACACATGAAATAAAAGCATATACAATTGAACAACACAATCAAGTTTGACCATTACATGCCAGGCCCCGAATTGGGGAGGGCAAGCGAACCAATTCTAACCTACACTTATTATGGTCAAATAGTTCGAAGAATAACGTAGTCCTACTGTAGTGAAGCATTGTTCAGTTTACGACAAGTCAAGTATCTGCTTCAAGGATCAGACAAAGTTTGTCGACAGGTCTTAAGAGGACGGTTGATTTGGTCTTAACTCGGACCATTCGGACAAATCCCCTTTTGTCAGTGATCACTTCTTGCACTCGGGCAAGAGCCCATGAATTCCTAGGTGTATTGTCAACAACTAGTGTGATATCACCAACATGCACGTTTCTCCTTGGAACCAACCACTTTTGCCGCTCTTGGAGTAGTGGCAGATATTCTTTCAGCCACCTACTCCAAAACAGGTCGGCCAAGTACTGTACCTGGCGCCACCTACGTTTCACATAGGTATCGGTTTTGCTGAATATACCTGGAGGTAACAGCTCTCCAGGTTGCAGAAGCAAAAGGTGATTCGGTGTTAAGGCTTCCAAGTCCCCCGGGTCGTTTGGAACTACGGAAATGGGTCGGCCATTGAGAATCGCTTCTACTTCACAGAACACAGTTTGTAATGATTCATCGTCGAGTCTGTGAATTTGCTGCTGCAGGAGAGAGTAGAGGACCTTGCGTACTGAGCGAATAAGGCGTTCCCAGATGCCTCCAAAATGCGATCCAGAGGGAGGATTGAACAACCAGGTAATATTATTCTGAAGTAGAGTCTCGTGAATTTTTGATTGATTCCACCTCTCAATCTCCTCACGCATTTCACGTTCACTTCCTACCAAATTTGTTCCGTTATCTGATCGGATCAGCTTAACTGGTCCTCTCCTGGAAATGAACCGACGCACAGCGTTAATACAGGAGTCTGTGTCAAGCGAATATGCGACCTCTAGATGGACTGCACGACTTTTCAGGCACGTGAATATGACACCGTATCTCTTAATTTGTACTCGTCCTCGCTTAACCTCGAAGGGACCAAAATAATCCATCCCGACGCTGGAAAAACAGGGTTGATCAGGAGACACTCTGTCTTCTGGTAAGTCGGCCATTTTTTGCTGGACAGCACGAGCTTGATATTTCCGACATACCACACATTTCGAAACGAGCGACTTAATGGCTGAGTTAGCACGGATTATCCAATACCTTTGTCGGAGAACAGTTAACATCGCATTCTTGCCCAGGTGTCCCACAGACTGATGGACATGTCGCAAGATGAGTTGAGACAGATGGGATCCTTTAGGAAGAATAACTGGATGTTTCGCTTCGTATGAGATGGTTGCACGACTGAGGCGACCTCCGACACGTAGAAGACCATCCACCACGATCGGATCCAATCTGCTTAAAGTGTTCGATCGTTTCAGGCACTTCGATCCGGAGCCATGGTCATTGCAAAGTGTGTTGATCTCATCATCATAGTACCGCTTTTGTTCGTACTGAATCAACTTCTTTTCTGCCAGTGCATAAATGTCTTCAGTTAGATGTAACTGCGTTAGTTTTCGCGAGACCTCACCGTCCAACGCTCTGTATGCTCGCATTTTCTCCTCCAACTGTCTCACTTGTAAGGAAGGATCATCTTCGGTGGCTTTGATCTGCTGGAGAAAGATCTTCCGCTGTTCAGTAAATCTTTGAAGGTTCTGCATAGCAACAAGAAACCAGCCTATAGTTTTTTTCAGCTTTGACCAGTCTGAGTGGTGTGATATCAACCGATCCATTGCCATACCTTGAGAAGACTGAACAACCGTGACAGTGTTCACCATCTTCTTCACGTCTGGGTCCTCGAGATCCAGGTCTCTAGATATTCCATCAGAAGGCCATTCCGATTCCGGTTTCCATAGGAAATCTGGGCCTTGCAACCAATGCTTGTTCTGCAACAGCTTATTCATCGTCATTCCTCTGGAGGCGCAGTCCGCAGGATTGACTTTAGTATCCACGTAGCGCCACTGGCGGACTTCTGACGCTTCCCGAATGACCGTTAAACGGTTGGCTACGAATGTTTGAAATCTTGTAATCTCATTGGCGATATACCGTAATACCGCCATACTATCTGTCCAGTATATGACGTCACTGACAGCATAATCAAGTTCCCGGAGTATCAATTTGGCTGTTCGTACGGCTACTGTCGCTGCTGTCAGCTCCATGCGTGGAGTAGTTATCTTTTTCAGAGGGGCCACCCTCGATCTCCCCATTAACAGCGAGCAGTGAGTCTCTTTTCTTTCGTTAGTCAGACGCAGGTAAGCAGCTATCCCATAGCCAATGTCACTGGCATCCGAAAAAACGTGCATTTGACAGGACGAAATAGTTCCAAAGTTCCTTGGTTTGTAACATCTTGGTACTTCGAGATTGACAATCAGAGGTAATTCTGCATACCACTGCAGCCATGATCGGAGGAGGCCAGCCGAAATCTCTTCATCCCATCCGATACCTTGTTGACACAGGTTCTGGAGAATCACTTTAGCACTAAGTATATATGGAGCTGCAAGACCTAGGGGATCGTAAGTAGAGCTGACGATGGAGAGTATGCCTCGTCTCGTTGGCCTTTGGTCCCTGATTTTAATGTTAAATCCCAAGTTGTCATTTTCCACGGACCAATGTACCCCCAAAGCGCGTTCACATGGTAGCGATTCATGATCCAGGTTCAGCAATCTTGCTTCCTTGGCCCTTTCTTCCATAGGAATTGCTTCCATAACTTCGTGGCTGTTGCTAACCCATTTTGTTAGCCGGAATCCTCCTCTGCTGCAAAGATCTGTCAGGTCATGTACCAATGAGATGGCTTTCATAGGAGAATCAACTGAAGTCAAACAATCATCCACATAGAAGTTTTTGCGAATGGCACTTGTAGCAGCAGCACTGAAGTTTTCCTGGTTGTCATCAGCTGTTTTTCGTAGTGCTGCACTTGCGCAGCTCGGCGATGAAGTCGCACCAAATAGGTGGACTAACATGCGGTAGGCGACAGGCCTTTTCTCAATATCCCCATCTGGCCACCAGAAGAAGCGCATGCAGTCGCAGTCCTCCTTGGGCACACGTACCTGATAAAACATTGTTTCAATGTCACTCATGATGGCGATTTCTTCTTGTCTAAATCGCATTAGAACCGCAAGAAGATTACTGGTTAGATCCGGTCCTGGTAACAGATGGTCATTCAGTGACACACCGTTGTAAGATGCTGTGCAGTCAAAAACAACTCTGAGTTTCTCCGGTTTCTTCGGGTGGTATACACCGTGATGTGGTATATACCAGATCCTGTTGTCATCATTGTGAAGTTCGTCAGCCGGTACTATTTCTGCATAGTTCTTCTCCAAGATGTTGCTCATGAAATCAGTATAATCCTTACAGAATTTGGGATTAGAATGCATCTTTGTTTTCAAATTTCTAAGTCTGTTCAAGGCTTGTGTTTCATTGCTTGGAAATTTGACCTCATCCCGGAAAGGTAAATTGATGTAATAATGTCCATCCCTCAGAACCGTTGTAGTGTCTATCTTCTGAAGGAAACTACGATCCTCTCGAGAGAGTTCTCTCTTGTCGTCTATGGATCGCTCTGGAAAATCCATGTTTATAGAGCGCCTCACTAAGTGGTCAAGATCCTCTACCTCTTTAATGGCGGTCACTTCAGCTCTATTGACCGACTCGCTATAGGATGAAGATTTGATAGGACGGATCACATTCCATACTATCCAACCGAGACGTGATCTTGTTGCATGAGGACTTCCTGAAGGACCTGTTCGTAGTTCCAGAGGTGAGTATGCGTCCGGCACGTTGTTGCCTATAAGTAACCCGATTTCCGAGTTGATCAGTGGAAGGTTGAGGTCTCGTAAGTGAGGCCAATCGGAGACATCTTTTGCTGTCGGAATGTGACCTGGGCTTACCGGCATTTTCTCTTTGGTGTACACCCTAGGAAGTGAAAACACATTCTCCATATGCAGATCACTAATCTCCAGGCCCTGTACAACGTATGTTTTCATGGTATGAGGAACGCCCATTGTATCCAAGGTAATCTGCATTTGCTTCCCACTAGCTCCAAGCTCACGCATGAGGCGTTCAGAGCAGAATGACACACTGCTTCCGCTGTCCAGGAAAGCATATGTAGGCACAGTCTTCACACCGCCTTTGAGTTTAACGGTCACTGGGACGATCGCCATAGTAGTTTGACCATCTCCAATTCCCATATCTCCCTGATTTTTGGCATCTACACGATTGCACGCGGTGGCCAGGACTGTGTCATCATTCTTTGTTAACAGGTTTTTGGAACCGGTAGCCATGTCTGTATTGTAGTGGCATATGGTAGGGTGACGTCCTTGACACGATTTACATACTGCTTTATTTCGGCAAACTCTCCGCTGGTGATTCTGCTTCAAACATCCGAAACACATCCCCTTTGATTTGAGAAAGTTTATCCTCTCCTGATAAGGCAGCAATATGATGCGATCACATTCTTCCAAGGCATGTATGGAACTCTGACAGTAAACACATGGTTTCTGAAAAGCATTTTCCTTCGAACCTACCAAGCTATCAGATGCATAACTCCTAGGTTCCTTGGTTGGAGCTTTTCCGGCTGTTTCATTTACATCCTGTTTCGTGTCCGTAACTTGCATAGCAAAGCTTCCTTTAGATCTGAATGGAAATGTTTGTTTCTGACCTTTACCTTTGCAGATGCTGGGCTTTGTTTCAGTCCGCAATGCATCGCGGCCATATGTGGGGTCTGTGGCCTTCTTGGCTTCATTTCTCACGAACTGAACTAATTGGTGAAATTCAATGACTTCATTATTGGCCCTTGACTTCATGACAATGTTTCTCCACTTGTCATGGTAGTAAAATGGCAGTTTACTTACCAATCGCTTCATGTTCTCAGGGTACTGAAGCACCTTCACAGACTCTATGCCTTGAATTGCACTACCACATTCAACAAGGAAAATCGCAAAATCATCCAGTGCTTTTGGATTGTCCGTTTTGATACTGGGCCAGTCAAGAGCGCGTTTTACAAAGGCGTTTGATAACACCTCAGCGTCACCATACCGGATTTCCATCTCCTTCAACGCAGCGCTGTACCCTTGTTCTGCATCCAAATAAGAAAACCCATTCACAATCCTATTGGCTTCACCTACCGTAAACTGATCTAGGTAATTCATGCGTTCGTCGTCATCTTCCGAATTAGTGACAACCTTAGTTTTAAACTGTCGCATGAATTTACGGTATTCCAGGGGGTCACCTGAAAATTTCTTTATATCAGGTATGGGCTTTCGTAAATGGCGTACTACAGAGGAAATCAACTGATCAGATGGGGTGGATACTACATCAGTACCTGAAATAACATTGTTATCCTGCAACTGAGAAGTGACATGTGTATTATCAACATTATGACTGGCACTCATCACATCATCAAAAACAACATTATTGGTAACAGGATTAACATGATTAGTATTTACAGTGTGACTGGATTTCTGAGCAGATGTGAATACTCTTACGTTAGGATTTAATACAGACTGTACATTATCAGAAGGATACGGTTTTGACTTGGTAGAACGAGACTTCGAAATTGGTTCAGTTGGCTCAAGATGGCCAGTTTGACTGTTCGCAAACTGGTCTACAATCTTTTCCTGAGCATCTACCACCGCAAGTTCAGTATCTAGTTCAAGTTGTTCTTCTTGTAACTTAATGTTTAACTTTGCAAGTTCCAGTTCACGTTTCTTCTGTAGAGCTGACATTTTTGCTGCTACTTCAGCTCTTTTCCGTTGATCCTTGAGACGTGCAGAGGACACAGATCCAGGTAAGGACGACACATGGCTGACTCTGGAGGACGTCCTGCTCTTCCTCCCAGCTCGAGACACACTGTCTTCAGGTTTAACATCTTCTGGACCACCGTGCTCCATTTCGTGTGATTTGTATTTGAAAAACCACTGTTCTACAGATCCCTTGAACTTTCTCAGTTCATTGTGTTTATTTTCAAACACATCAACATCATCCGGAGTAACCAGAAGTAAATACGTATTGTGATGCTGAAGAAAGTCCTCGTACATGGATAACCACGCTGAATAGTTGTGTCTAACTTCAAAGGGATGAGCAGATTCGTCCATCAGAATTTGGAGTTGTTCCGACTTTGTCTTCATTTCTCGGAATATTAAGTTCAATTTCTGCGTTCTCATTTCCATTTGGAATTCCCGGCCTTTCTCTGTGGGTTTTGGAATTCGTTTACTAGTTCTAGGAAGTTCCCCTAAACTGGCTGAACGTAGTCTGGTTTGGGCAAGTTCACCCCCTTCTATACCACCCTTGGCTAACTTCTCTTTGGCTGAATCCATCCTGGGTTTGATCGAAAACGTCAATGAATGTAACGACTGAATAATAAACGCAATGCACTGTCCCTTCTTCTACACAGTTTATTGTAACATCACCAAGCGCGAATGTCGCCTGATGCCTATAACGGTTACAATCCGATTATCTCTATGATGACAGTTTGACTGTATGACAATGTGGACGGTTTGGACAATGCTTGACTGAAACAAATATAAAGAACAAATCTTAGTGTTTTCAGCCTCAACAAAATGACAATAGATGACGTAATTTAGTTGTAATATTTAGACATATAAGGACTGCAGTGAGTTACGTGAACTAGCTACTATGTGAAGACATTTACATACAAAACATTTTTACAGTGTACCACAGGAATGCGACAATTAGTTGTTTACATTCAAATTATACTTAGTTCCAAAGAAACGTGGCATTTCTAAACGTGTGACACTGTGTATTTTCCATATAATACATTTACCAAAATAGACAAACAACCAGGCGTTGTTGTTGTACATCGCATTTGTACAAAATCCGTGATGTTAAGTTTGACGGCTTATAACACCAGATACACAGATCGACTACTCTACATTGATGTCTCACTTGAAAGATTACATTCTTATAGAGCATTTATAGATACGAGATGCATAAAATTAGTCAACATTACCGTTTTATAGACCTCGATATCACCAGAAGGATTCATGAAAACAACAGTTCGTTCATGTTTTTTCGTTCGCGCCACTAACGTCACAATCTCCTACCACGTGGTTACAAGAGTCAAATATGGCTCAGAGAGTTATCGCCCCTGAAATGAACCTTTTATCGCATTTTGCTACTGAGATGAAAATACCACATTGTACATATTAGGCGGCAAACACACATGAAATAAAAGCATATACAATTGAACAACACAATCAAGTTTGACCATTACATGAAGCATAATTAAAGCCAACTGAGTAATTGGTAAAGGTAATTCATGAATAGAGAAAGGTTGCGGAGATTTAAACTGTAGATCTGAACTTACATTACATTTCCCAGCATATTACAGCTCAATCCTCCCTGGTTATCTCCCCCGTCCACTCCATAGTTTTGGTGCATGTAATAAGTAAATTTATGTAGACCCGAGAAACGACTGAAACATTCCTTAAATATTTTGGAAGCAGAATGGAAAGAAAACATTTCTGAATACAGAGAAATTATTTGTTAATGATTTGACCACCACTGGACTTCTCACAAGAAAGCCAATAATAGATATTTTTGGGATTAAATGGACGGACAAAAAGACACATCAAACATACAAAAGGCACATCTACATATTACATGCTATATTGGACAGAAGTTTCGTTGGCCTACCTTCAGTAGTTCTCAAGATATGAAGTCCCAACGAAAAGAGGACGAACAGACGAGGCGACAACAATATTCTCGAGCCCAATCGTGCTGAGGTGTAACAAAATGGCTTTGAATGGCAGCTTAGACGAAACCCTTAAGCACAAATTTGACAAATGTTGATCAATGGTGCAAAGACAGTAAAGTGGTGATTCATAAATGGAAACAAATGGCATGGTAATAGACACCATTCAAAAACTTAAGAAAAATCCATACAATGTACACATTTGTGAAGTAATCAGAAATGCTTAATTTCTAGGTTTGCATATTGACGCAAATATGTCCTGGCAATCTCATATGGATCATGTTTGCAATACTGTACCTAGACTAATATCTTTGAAACTGTATCTAGACCAATATCTGTAACACTGTATCTAGACTACTATAAGTAACACTGTATCTAGACTATCTGTAACATTATCTGTAATGCTGTGTCTAGACTACTATCTATAATACTGTATCTAGTCTACTATATGTAATAATGTATCTAGACTACTGTCTGTAATACTATATCTAGACTACTATCTGTAATACTGTATCAAGTCTACTGTCTGTATTAGTGTATCTAGACTACTGTGTGTGATACGGTGTCCAGACTAATGTCTGTACTACTGTATCTAGACTTCCGTCTGTAATACTGCGCCTTGACTACTGTCTGCAATACGGTGTCTAGCCTACCGTTTGTAATACTGTATCTAGACTACTCTCTGTAATACTGTATGTAGACTAATGTCTGTAATACAGTATCTAGACTACCGTCTGTAGTACTGCATCTAGATTATTGTCTGCAATACGGTGTCTAGGCTATTGTCTGTAGTACAGTATCTAGACTATTATCAGAAATACAAGCGTCTAGTCCGTCATTCATAATTCAGCCGTCGTCCATTAAAGAATATCCGCGTCCATAATCCAAAGACCTATTCCATATCCATATAACAGTATTAGCACCAAATTCAAAAAAGACAGTCATAGTATACATAAACATAGGCTACTTTCCTGCAAGAGAGAAGCGGTCAACAGTTTGACATCATGATGTTCCAAAAATATAAAATCCGTATCGCTGATCAGTATTCTTAATCCATAATAAAGGTTTATCTATACTACGATATGTAATACTGTGTCTAGACTACTGTCTGTAATACTGTACCTAGACTTCCGTCCGTAATACTGTACCATCTGTAATATTGTATTCGTACTAGTCTGTAAAACTGTATCTGGACTACCGTCTGTCATACTGTGTCTAGACTAATCTCTGCAATAGTGTGTCTAGTCTACTGTCTGTAATAATGTATCTAGACTACCGTCTGTAATACTGCGTCTAGACTATTGTCTGCAATGCGGTGTCTAGACTACTGTGTAATACTGTACGTCTGTAATAATATCTGGACTATCTGTAATACCATCTGTAATACTGTGGCTAGTCTAATGTCTGTAATACTGCATCTAGTCTACTGCCATTAAATTAAATGCTGTTTCTATATTATATCTAGACTACGCTATGTAATACTTTATCTAGATTACTATATGTAATCTGTATCTGGAGTAATTTATGTAATACTAATCTAGATTACAGACTAGATTACTATTTGTGATACTATATCTAGATTACTATCTGTAATAATGTATCTAGATTACTATCTGTAACACTGTATGTGGACTACAATCTGTACTGTTGAAGCACAGGCAGCTACATCTCTTACAATTCTAAATTAGAATTCTTTTAGAGTTTCATCCTCCCTCCTACCTCCGCTTACGGTGAATCTGCTCCATCCATTTACTTAACAGAATATCCTAACCCTAAAGACAACAGCAAGCCTGACCCTGAATGAAAACAAATATCATACCTCTTCTTCATTTCTATTTGTCAAGCTTAAGGATGTCCGCTGGTGGTAAATCAAAGTAATTAACTTTTTGAATAATGTGTGTTGTTGCATTCATAATTGTGTAATATGAGGAAAAACAAAGAAAAAATATAGGTTGGTGTGCATTTTTGAGCTGTAGGCAACATTAAGTGGACTGCCCTATGCTCAATTTGATAACCTAGAAAGCATAGGGAATAGCCCTAGTTTTGAAGCATATTCATGAAAAATTCATATAAATAGTATTTAACTTTTTCTTATATTCTAACTGTTTGCAGATAATCACAATGTCTATCAAAATTTAGCAAATTGGATGGATGTTGCTGTGCAAAATTCTCGGCTAAAAGGCTTTTAAAGGAAATCCCCATCTCTTAACCTAGGGAAGGGAGATAACCCAATGGAAAAACAGGCAAAATGGCTGCCGAAGTCAAAAACCACCAGCGGACATCCTTAACTGACAAACAACACAAGATTATGTACTAGTAATATTGATGAAAACATGGTGTAGAAATCTTTGATAGAGAGTTATCCTAGTTACGTATACGTATGTATGTATATTATATATATGAATTTAAGGCACGGACACGGAAGTTTATTAAAAATAAACACTTTTTATCTATGATAACTTTTGAAAAGCACTACCTTCAAACATGTGCTCAAGCATATAAACCAATATGTTGGTTTGGTTTAAAACCCAACTTCAGTTTGGTTTGGTTTAAAATCAACTTCAGTTTGGTTTGGTTTAAAACCAACTTCAGTTTGGTTTGGTTTAAAACCAACTTCAGTTTGGTTTGGTTTAAAACCAACTTCAGTGAGCTGAGATTATATGCCTACAATGAGGTTAAAACAGGTGAATATAGAACTAAAATATATGATCATCCAACACGTAGGTTCTTAAAATTCAATTTCCACATTCCCCCCAATTATTCAAGTTTCTAAGCCCGGACTGATGGAATTCCCCAAATCCTGGAATACAATGTGCTTGCTTCCTCATTATATTCCCTCAAAACGTGTGCATAAAATACTGTTAAATTTTTGGTGATTAGTCGTCATCATGCTATTGTTTTTATGGTTTTATGTATGTTCTTGAGCTGAGGACCTCGGGGAAGATCAGCTTTTGCCGAGTCAAATCATGTATTTGTACCTTCGTTAGAACAAGATTATTATTATTATTATGTGCATCTGGTTGTGATTCATTTAGGTTAATTGAGTCTGTCTCGAATAGACTAAAGCATTACTGGAGAATGCTCAAGATTTACTCGAGTTAAAATTATTAGACAATAACAATGCTGATGAGCAGAGAGTGGTGTACATCAAACAATAACGTTGAATTTCAATTTCTGAGTGTTTCTGGAGATTCCTGGTTACAGACTTGTTCCCGGAACTATTTTTATATTATTGAATATACAGTCTCGGCCACAATGGTTGGTGCATTCGAAAAACCTTCGCAACGTTGTCAGAACAGTATACTTCTGGCGAATCAGAATGATTTTTGAGTGTTTCTTTCATAGGTATTGAATCTCCGAAGGATTACCCGTTTTCGTGAGCTTTGTTCGACAACCTACGTGTATTGGATTTCGAAGACAGTACCGTTTCAGATGAACTAGCATTATATGCAAATTCTTCGGGACGTCAATGCAAAGGAAAATCAATTTCCTTTCCAAAAAGATATCAATGGAAATTTTTTCGAATTTAATAAATGCTTTCAACCATATTGTAGTCAGTCGATATTTATTGGTAAGGTTTGTATTCACTTTGCGTGAAACGCCATGGTATGCTATTTGCAAGGTTTTGTTGCAAAAAAATTGGGCTATTGTCAATAGTTTTCAGAACGCATGCAGATTCCAATCGCCAGAAATGCCGTGTGAATACCCTTTGTCGCAAGTACACGATCCATCGCCTCCCACAATTGTTTCATAAACTTGAAATCTAAGGACCTCGACGATGTACGTGTTATGGTTTTTACATGATGGATTAAAGAATTTTTCCAACATATGACTCTGAAATACAGGCGCATTACTTCTCTATCTTGTATACTAGTCTTCAAACGCCGCCGGAACAAAAACGAATGATGATCCTCGCGTATGCATTCCTGAAGTGCTCCCTAGTGGCATTTGTTGAGAGGTAAGATTAGATTATCAGACGATCCGCACATTGAATCAATCAGTTCTAATAGCAGCTGTCGTTCATGGCAGAACACGCTCTTAAATCGTCATTCCTCACTTCGGAGAGTAAAACCTGAAAACTGTTAACTTCCAAATGGTTACCAGAGTCACTTTCTCATGGAAAAGGTTGCTTTCCCAGGAATTTGAATATATTCAGTTCATCTGAAAGGGTCTACTCTTCTAATTCCAATACAGATAGATTGTCGAACAAAGCTCAAGAAAACAGATAACCCGGAGGAGATTCAAGAATCGTAGATAGAAATACCCCAGAATCAATCTGATTCGTCAGAACTACACTGTTCTTTCAAAGTTTCAATCTTTTTACCAATGCACCAACCACTGTGGAGACTGAAAAGACGGTAGTGTCGTGTTAGTCTGTAAATAAAGCGATAGCCAAAACTCAATCTAACAAGCGTAGAGCAAAGAAAACTTGTGAAACTTAGTCACAAAGCTTTTGTTATACCTATGATTCATACAAAATTTGGATTAATATTGAATAGTGCCTTATTCATTCTTTAAAGGGAAGCCCACATGGTATGGGGTCACGATAAGTAGAAGAACGTGCTCATGGTTCTGAGAATCATGCTCAAACAGTTTACCGCATGTCAATCTGATTAAAACTCAGACTTAATAACCGCTCCTCTATTTAAACGACATGTGCGATAGAGGAGCGGTTATTTAGTCTGAGTTTTAATCAGATTGACCGCATGTAGACTCCAAACGGTTGCAGAGACTGGAGATTAAAGTATAAATCTGATATTCAGGAAGTTTATACAAATCACAGTTGAGGTCACCAACTGAACTCAATATAATGAGCTAAATTAATGCTGGAATATTCCCAGTGCTATAAGTCTAATATATTTCAAACTTATAATATTGCTTATTTATAGTATTATGCAAACTATTCAAGTTTGTTTCGGAAAAAGTTTTAGGAATATGCTTACCATAACGACAGGTTACTGAGGACTCTCACTTACTGAATATGCAGTAACAAAGGTCTAAGCGATTCATACTCACTATACAGAAGTCATTTAAACTATTTCACTTCCTGGAATAAAACGCTTGGTTAATAGGTAACCATACTTCTGAACATAATGTTAATGGAATGCAAAAGAATCCAAGACAATACGCCATTATTTGTCAATCTAATTATCTCCACTTGACCTCGTGAAATCATCAAAGCTCAATTGATGAATTTATACCAGACCCCAAAAAATTGTAAGCGCAACAACTCAGCAACCAGTTAGAAAATTTCATGAAATAAATCTTAAAATTTTCAGACAAATACAACAACAACATATCTCAATAGCGCAACAACTCAGCAACCAGTTAGAAAATTTCATGAAATAAATCTTAAAATTTTCAGACAAATACAACAACAACATATCTCAATAACGTATAGTTTTAATTCCTCACTTAAACTTAAACTTACTTCTCGGATAATAAGGCAATGTAATTAGATGACGGAAGTTGGGGAAAACAGATGCATAACAAGATCACCACTTCCGGAAAGCTGAAAACTGCAAATTTCCACGTTAGAGGCAACTTAGCCATCTGGTCTGCAATCTGTCGCGACCAAATCTGTGATCAAAAGCATGTCCAGTGTGATATGGTGAGTTTATTGGTCAAAGGCGATGACTGCACGCCCCTGTATTTTCCCCTTCCTCATGCGGTTGAGGGCATCATTGACCCCATCCAGCTTCACGTGTTCAATGGGAGGCGGCAACATCTGAAATACAACGAGATTCCGATGAGCAGTTCTCAAGTTAATAGCTGAAAACTAATTTTGATTTTAACATCTGATGGCGCCACCTATAGGCGCAAGTGGGCGAAATGCAATCTCAAGCGACATCTTAGGTCATGGTATTACCCGGAGACAAATTTGGGATTTTGCCACCAGGTGGCGCCACCTGTAAGTGCAAGTGAGTGAAAGGCAATCCCATGCAACATCTCCTGGCATGGTACATGTAAATGCATGCTAAATTTGAGAAGAATCCGATGAGTATGCAGTTCTCAAGTTATTGGCCAAAAGCAAATCTCAGATTTTGTCATCAGGTGGCGTCACTTTCTGAGCAGAAGCGGATAACGCACTCCCAAGCAACATCTCATGGCAAGGTACAATGTATATGCATGCCTAATTTGGGAAGAATTTGATGAGCAGTTCTCAAGTTATTGCCCGGAAACCAAATTTCGAGCAACATTTCAAAGCGTTTCAAAGTTATTGCTTGCAGCACAAAAGAACGGAAAGAACCCTAATGGCGCCACCTACAGGCAGATCTTTCTGAAACGCAATACCAATCAACATCTTGTCACAAGGAATGCATATGCAACTAGATACAGTCGATCGAATACGATTGGAGGCATGCCTTTTGCATCTTTAGTAAAGGAAACATTCATCATTTGTGAAGAAAGTAAAAACGTAAAACTTAGGAAAAACATCATTAACATGGCCCCATAAGATAACTTGAGGGTATCCACATACCAAATTTAAAAGAATCCATTAAGGTCCAACAGTTACTGTCCGGAAATGCAATTTTACCTTGGCCCTCAGGTAGCGCCATGTGTAGGCAGATAGGCATAAAAAATAATCCCAACCGAGAAGCAAGATCCCTTGACATTGGAAAAAGAAAATGTTAACTTGGCCTACAGGTGGCGCCACCTATGAGCAGATCGACAAGAAAAACAATACCAAGTGAAACCTTCAGGTAAGGTACATGTATACCAAGTTCATTATTAAGTATTAAAAAGTTATTGTCTGGAAACAATTTTAAATTTACCCCCAGGTAGCACCACCTATAAGTGGATCGGCATAAAAACAATGCCAAACGAGAAATTGAGGCGAGGTACCTACACACCAAATTTGGAATGAATCGGTTCAGGTTTTTAAAAGTGATTGTCTGGAAACACTAACTTAGCTTTCAGGTAGTCCCCGTATCAACATGAAAAACATTCTCAAGCCAGATCTTGAGACAAGGTACCACCACACCAAATTTGGAAAGAATCCTTAAGGTTTTCAAAAGATGCAATTTAATTTGGCCCAAGGTGGCGCCACCCAGAAGCGGATTGGCAAGTAAAACAATTCCAAGCAAAAATATATACATGTAGACAAGGGATCCATTTACCAAATACAAAAACATGGGTCTGTGCCTGATAAATTGAAACCTTTTGGGGTTGCAATTATCCCAATATTATCCCAATATTGCAGACAACACACAAATTTCAGCTTCTGCCAAGATATATTGGAGATATATATGCTCAAACACAATATATGAGGGTCGGGCGAGGGCTAGTTTGGGAGATATAGGGTGCGGCTCGGCGCCCTGGGGATGGGGACATGCTCTTCTTGAGGGTAGTGGTAGGTGGGCTGACATGAAAGCCATAGAAAGCTCCCTGTACATGAAACAACCACACTGACAACTGCATGTCATCTATCACAGTCCGAAAAACCACAAGGTGGAATTCAATTCAATTCAGGAAATTGATCATATGCACAGTGTGCACCCAAACTTTAGGAACTCAGTTGTAATTAATATAGTAAGTTACACTGTGGACACAAATGGTTCCTGCAGAAGCTTTAGGGTAAATCATATGATGTGAGATACAATTATTTGATAACAAAATTCAAGAAAATGTTGTCCTTCATTTAAGACGACACGAAATTTAAAAAAACAGGGGTTCGGTACTGCAGGGATTTCCCCACCAGTTATTTCATATTATACTTCTGAAATATAATAAGGTTCATGCAAAAGCTTTAGGGTAAATCATATGATGTGGAATAGAATGATTTCATAGCAAAGTTGAAGGAAATGTCCTTCATTTAAGGCGACACAAAATTCAAAACTAACACAGGTTCGGTACTGTGGGATTCCCCCGCCAGGAATCCGACAAAGCATTTAGGAGTTATCGCTTACGAAGTATTTGCACGGACATGCACTAAAGATTGGAACAAGACCCAGTGGCGCCACCTTCAGGCAGATGTTGCTGAAACGCGATACCGACTGGCGTCTTGTCGCAAGGAATGCGTATGCCGAATTTCGGAAGAATCCAACAAAGCGTTAGGAAGTAATCATTCGAACAGACATGCATGGACATATAGAAGCAAGAACCATTTTGACCCAGTGGCGCCACCTTCAGGCAGATGTTGCTGAAATGCGATACCGAATGGCGTCTTGTCGCAAGGAATGCGTATGCCGAATTTCGGAAGAATCCAAAAGAGCGTTAGGAAGTAATCATTCGAACAGACATGCATGGACATGCACGTACACGCACGGACACATAGAAGCAAGAACCAGTTTGACCCAGTGGCGCCACCTTCAGGCAGATGTTGCTGAAACGCGATACCGACTGGCGTCTTGTCGCAAGGAATGCGTATGCCGAATTTCGGAAGAATCCAACAAAGCGTTAGGAAGTAATCATTCGAACAGACATGCACGGACATGCATGGACACATAGAATCAAGAACCATTTTAAAGTCCCCGATCGCGTTGCGGCCGGGGACAATAATGCCTGTGAAGCTTGAAATTAGTTATATTCAGTCTGTATGATCTCACATGTGAAGCTTCATAGTACAGTATTTTTAATGCAGATGAAATCATATTTAGCAAATTTTTCTTAAAACAGATAATTGACCAAATATTGCTATCCTAATTATCATGATCATTTCATATAATAATATAATATCAGCTTCATCCAAATATTTCGGATCGCATACATTTTTCAAATGACATGCTTTCAGGTTTTACTAAATTTAAGTCGGGATACAATACTGTCCCACATTTAAGTATTAACAAGATTGATTAATCAAGTGGGATTGAACCAGATATACAAGGAATATATACACAGCTTTAGCTTCTCGTATCTGGTCAACAGGTCAGCCCTGCCATCATAAATTAGCAATTCTATAACACTTGTGTCAATAACATCGAGCTAACCATGCATTTATCACATATTTTAGCTGTGAAATCAACACATCAAGTGCAGGTTTTCATTGCAAGTCGGATGAGGAAAGGGATATCTGCTTTCATACAAGTAACAAACAAGACCCAGTGGCGCCACCTACAGGCGGATTTTGCTGAAACGTAATACCAGCGACGTCTTGTCGCAAAGAATGCAAATGCCAAATTTCGGAGGAATCCGACAAAGCATTTAGGAGTTATCGCTTACGCAGTATTTGCACGGACATGCACTAAATGTTGGAACAAGACCCAGTGGCGCCACCTACAGGCGGATCTTGCTGAAACGTAATACCAACAGACGTCTTGTCGCAAAGAATGCAGATGCCAAATTTCGGAGGAATCGGACAAAGCATTTAGGAGTTATCGCTTATGAAGCATTTGCACGAACATCCACGGACATACACTAAAGATTGGAACAAGACCCAGTGGCGCCACCTACAGGCGGATCTTGCTGAAACGTAATACCAACAGACATCTTGTCGCAAAGAATGCAGATGCCAAATTTCGGAGGAATCCGACAAAGCATTTAGAAGTTATTGCTTACGAAGTATTTGCACGGACATGTCCGTGCATGCACGGACACATAGAAGCAAGACCCCAGTGGCGCCACCTACAGGCGGATCTTGCTGAAACGTAATACCAAGAGACGTCTTGTCGCAAAGAATGCAAATGTCAAATTTCGGAGGAATCCGAGAAAGCATTTAGAAGTTATTGCTTGCGAAGTATTTGCACGGACATGTCCGTGCATGCACGAACACATAGAAGCAAGACCCCAGTGGCGCCACCTACAGGCGGATCTTGCTGAAACGTAATACCAAGAGACGTCTTGTCGCAAAGAATGCAGATGCCAAATTTCGGAGGAATCCGACAACGCATTTAGAAGTTATTGCTTGCGAAGTATTTGCACGGACATGTCCGTGCATGCACGGATACATAGAAGCAAGAACCATTTTAAAGTCCCCGGCCGCGTTGCGGCGGGGGACAATTAGGCCTAAAGTAGCCAAATCTCGGACATGCAGGGCCAAAACAATAGAATCCTACCATGTTGGGTACTCATATGGCACAAACTCGCCGAACTGTTTGGCAGTGACAAAATTCCGCTTAATACTGATAACTAGGTAACCAAAGCAGACGTTGTTCTTTCAAAATCCCATATCCTGGATAGCTGACCCAGGGAGAGCAGTCTCAAAACCTGAAAACGCACCCCGCGCCTGAAATATTGCCCCGCGATAGAATCGGTACATCCAATTTGGCTCAGCTTAAAATTTGATACAGATAGGAAGCTACCCCTGGAGACCTGGCTATCACTTTGATAGAGAAGCAGATATGAAACATTGGTGGGCAAGTAGTAGTATAAGAGCAACTTCTATCGCATTTATGAGAGAGAACTCTATTGACCCAATGTTCAGTTGTCTCCCCTGATTTGAACATCTCTGCTCCAAATAGATGCCCAGACGCTTCAGTTACTTCAATGTTAATTGACATCTCCGGGAATATCCGGTAATCTCCATGCGCAGGGCTGGTATGTAATCCATTTGGCTATGAGTCAGTAGATAAAGGGAAATGTTGAGAATACCCTGAAATACCTCGGATACTAGAGGGCCACATATACTCCTATAGTATAGGCTCAATGAGGAACCCATTGGACATTCGTCTTTACGGTATGGAGTGCGGCACCTTATTTTCACAGAAGAAGTCTGACTATGCATGCATGATGGTTCACAGACAGGCGACACCCCATAAAGACAATGGACATACAGGGTACTCCTTCAAGTCGGATAGTCAAACCTCCAGCACCTTCAAAATTGTGGTATTTTCGAGCGCTTTAATTTGAGAAAATACCCATCTGCGGAAAGGAAGTTCAAATACAGTCTTCAGAGGTAAAATGGAGTCTATAGGCCTACTGCTGACCAATGTTTCATATCCGCTTCTCTATCAAAGTGATAACCATGGCTTAAGCTACACCGGCTTCCTTCTAAGTTAAAGTTTAAGCTGAGCAAATTTGGTTGTACTTGCCCCATCATGGGCATCCTTTCAGGCGTCTGCCTTGTGGTTTTTAAACTGCTCCCCTGGGTCAGCTGTCCAGAATATGGACTAGTCCGTGAGCTACTGGGGCTCACCTTGCATCCCCCCCACTACAGACCGAAACTATGTTTTTTATGTGCTTTAGGACATGTCAAATAAGAAACAATTTGTTAACAGTCGATAAACCGGGACTCACTACCCTTTTAATCACTTCGAAATTACTCCTGTGTTAATAAGTACAATTTTTGTGATAATAGGGGGTAGGGTTACAAGAATAGTCTTATCTTCCATAATTATTATCCAATCGTTATAATGTTGGCCACATATTATTCAGCATTGATTGCTGCATCAAATATTTGCAAGATAATATCACTATGTGTTGGGTATGACATCACACAGGGACCATAGATACAAAAGTAAGAGTAGTAGCGAAAGCTGGCGTTTAGTGTTGGTGAGGGTGTGCTTGAGCGATTGAGGGACCATTCTTAGTTCGAATGCGTCGGGTGAGGTGTCAAAGTGAAGCCCTCGGTATGTAGACCATGGCTTGAGGGATCTCCACATGATCTGTGATGTCATTGGTGACGTCATCAGTAGGAGTAGTAGACAAAGTAGGCATTTTGAGGATGCGGAGGAAGGTTTTTGGGGTAGATATGGACCATCTGTGGTCTAAATGGACCGTGTGGGGTGTCATCTTGTAACTCTCTGCATGTAGATGCAGAGGGACACCCCACATGGTCCATTTAGACCACAGATGGTCCATATCTACCCCAAAAACCTTCCTCCGCATCCTCAAAATGCCTACTTTGTCTACTACTCCTACTGATGACGTCGCCAATGACATCACAGATCATGTGGAGATCCCTCAAGCCGTGGTCTACATACCGAGGGCTTCACTTTGACACCTCACCCAACGCATTCGAACCAAGAATGGTCCCTCAATCGCTCAAGCACACCCTCACCAACCCAAAACGCCCGCTTTGGCTACTACTCCTACTTTTGTATGTATGTTCCCTGTGTGACGTCATACCCAACAAATAGTGATATTATCTTGTAAATATTCGATGCAGCAATCAATGCTGAATAATATGTGGCCAACATTATAAAGATTGGATAATAATTATGGAAGATAAGACTATTCTTGTAACCCTACCCCCTATTGTCACAAAAATTGTACTTATTAACACAGGAGTAATTTCGAAGTGATTAAAAGGGTAGTGAGTCTCAGTTTATCGACTGTTAACAAATTGTTTCTTATTTGACATGTCCTAAAGCATATAAAAACATAGGTTCGGTCTGTAGTGGGGGGGATGCAAGGTGAGCCCCAGTAGCTCACGGACTAGACTTTGAAAGAGCAACGCCTACTTAAGGTACCTAGTTACAGTAATAAACGGAAGTTTGTCATTGCCAGACAGTTCGGCGAGTTTGTGCCAACTGAGTAATCAGCATGATAGGATTCTACACTAGCATTGGTTACATTAGGCCTAATTTACTATTTGAAGTGTTTATGTTTTATTTGTACCACTAGATGTGACCTTTTCTTTACTGATAGGGGCTGGGGAAGTAGATTGTTTTAATGTTTGTATAACAATGATAACTGTACTGTGGTACATCCTAATTGCTTAAGCATGAGCTACATGTTGGTTAAACTGTGTTCTTTGTGTTTATAAAATATTGGCTCAGACAAGATTCTTGTTATTGCTTCTGTGATTCTGTAGTAACATATCAAATTCCGGCCACAAATCTGATCTGTATATCCGTGGACATCATATTATGAACTATGAATATACCACAAATGTTGAATGTATCGATGAACGTGCAACAAAGCCTGCTGTACAAGTACAACAAACTTTGAATGTGCCAAAAACATTACGTATGTGGCGGCGTCTCATAATTTGAAAATCTGGGGATTTGTCCTAAATCGTGCAGTGGGCATTCCATTTTGTGTCACAAATCAAACTGTGAATAACTGTCAGAAATGTCTATGTCTTACCTCGGTGCGTGCCACAAGATCGACCAGATCACGAAGCATAGATAAATTCCCAATATTCACGCCGATAATTTTCTTTCCCGTCAACGCCATCAGTGGAAGAGGGGTATTAAACCGGCCACCAAAGAAACCCACGCACAGTAAAGCCCCACCCTGTAATAGGATTGACCAGAGACTGATACAAATACGGAGAGAGATCAACGTGTGAGTGTAGGTACCACTATGACATCTGTATTGTTTCAGCAGCAGTTATAGTATACGCACATGCTGTAACAGGTTTAAAACAGCACAAGCAAATCCATGAATACACATCAACCTGGAAAATCCTTTGCCAAATAAAGATATAGCCTTAGCTTGTAGCCATCTCATGCATTCTTAAGCTTCAATTCGCCGAATATTTTTCTTCTACATTGTAACTTTTGTTCGGACTTCCCTTCATCACAACTAATGCAAGTTAACTTACTGATTGTAGACAGGTAAAAGCTCTCGCCGATGTTTGTGAGCTATTCACAAAGTCTATAGCCACATGTATCCTGTTGTCATATCCGGCTGATCGGGTCCGTGACAGAAGCTCAGACTCCTCTTCATGGAAGAAGATGAACAACATAATTTATCTATAGATTTGAGGTAGATTTGTTTGTTATTTGTGACCTGGCTGTGAAATTTTAGCCAGCTCACAAACCTACGATTTTGTCCCCGATCATATATTACTAGTATTCTGTGCATACTCTCCATTCTATTAAAGCGTGTCCGAATAGCAGGGATGGTAATCAACCACAAACGTATGAGGAAATATGTGCACACTGGTTTTTGTTTATTTCAGTCCCGTTTGTTGCGCCTCGTGACGTTATCCAGTATGACTTCAGTGGCAACATGTCATACAAATATTTCCATCCCGTTTTTTATTATTTGTAGACCGCTTGTCGTATTTTGACCTGATATGGTCATTTTAAACACTGTAATGACTAGCTAAGATTCATAGCGTCTCCCTTCCCTCACCGCTATGCCGACGACAAATACATTTCCCTGGTGGTAACTCGAACATCTCCATGGCGCACTTACTATTACCTTTGCGCCCTATTGGACCTTCATTAACTTGAGAAAATGGGCCGCCATGAATAAAAATACAGAAATGGCAGACTAAATGGCCATTCGTCGGTCAAAAATTAATTACAGACGTTAAAATTATCCCTATGGAGCCTCAAAATCACCTGAAATCGAGGGTCAAGAAGATGGGCATTTCCGTCATAATAGACCCCGTGTATACAGGGGATGATGATCACAACATCGATTATGGTATTTTTATTCATGGCGGCCCTTTTTCTCAAGTTAATGAAGGTCCAATAGGGCGCAAAGGTAATAATAAGTGCGCCATGGAGATGTTCGAATTACCACCAGGGAAATGTATTTGTCGTCGGCATAGCGGTGAGGGAAGTGAGACGCTATGAATCTTAGCTATGTAATCACTGGGTTATTCCCATAACAGTAGTATATAGCGCGTATTAACCCGCATATTGACCTTTGACCTCGGCCAAACCACTTTTACTCGGTAGGGGTCAAAGGTCAATGAGTGCACTTGAGAATACAGCGAAGAGATAAGGCCTTATTGACCTTTGACCAAGCTTGCTCTGACTAAAAGTGGTTTGGCCGAGGTCGAGAGGTCAATTAGGTGATTCCTCCGCGGTGATGCGATTTGGCGGTGATGCGGTCTGCCTCCGCGGACAGAAAGTAGTCCCAAGTATATAGAGGGCTGAGGGTATGTCTGACTGTATGGAATGCATCATCACGGGGAGTGCGCATGTGTATGACGTCACTTTCGGTCTACGTGAATGGGGCGTGACCTATGAACATGATAGGACATGTACTGACCTGTCTGTTGGGTTTTCCCTACAATGTCGTTCACCTTCGTGTTTTTTCGGTGAGGTGCGAAGGGTACGTCCGTGTCCTTTCGGTGAGATGGGAACATGATAGGCCATGTACTGTCTGTGGGGTTTTTTCCCGCTAGAATTTCGCTGTCGTCTGCTTGGGGTTGTCACGTGCCGAACACCTGGCTCCCCGAATTGCAACATTGTTGCACGTTCGATACAATGTTGCATTTCCCGCCAGAATTTCGCTGTCGTCTGCTTGGGGTTGTCACGTGCCGAACACCTGGCTCCCCGAATTGCAACATTGTTGCACGTTCGATACAATGTTGCGAACATGTCACGGAAAGTCACGAAGAGACACGGAGGTGCCCGAAGAGACACGGAGATCCCGAAGGAGGCGAGAGGGGTCCCCTAGTGTACCGATTGGGTCGTATGGTATCAATGTGGCGCATTCGTGAAGGGGCATCTGATGGGGTTGAAATATCGTCATTCTGCGCATGCGCGGTAGACCAAGTATGGAAATAGACGTTTTGGGGTCTAGGTGGGCCACTAGTGGTCCGATGGAGTCGGTGAGGTATCAATGTGAAGCCCTATGTGAGGGGCATCCGATGGGCTAGGTGTGGGGTTGGAATATGGTCATTCTGCGCATGCGCGGACCAAGTGTATGGAATAGGCGTTTTTAGGATCTAGGGAGCCCCTAATGGTCCATTCGTCGTATGAGGTATCAATGTGAAGCATTCGTGAAGGGGCATCTGATGGGGTTGAAATATCGTCATTCTGCGCATGCGCGGTAGACCAAGGGTATGGAAATAGACGTTTTGGGGTCTAGGTGGGCCACTAGTGGTCCGATGGAGTCGAGTGAGGTATCAATGTGAAGCCTATGTGAGGGGGCATCCGATGGGCTAGGTGTGGGGTTGGAATATGGTCATTCTGCGCATGCGCGGTAGACCAAGTGTATGGAATAGACGTTTTGGGATCTAGGGGAGCCCCTAATGGTCCGATGGAGTCGTATGAGGTATCAATGTGAAGCATTCGTGAAGGAGCATCCGATGGGGTGCGTGTGGGGTTAAAATATCGTCATTCTGCGCATGCGCAGTAGACCAAGGGTATGAAAATAGACGTTTTGGGATCGAGGGGGCCCCTAATGGACCGATGGGGTCGAGTGAGGTATCAATGTGAAGCCTATGTGAGGGGGCATCCCACTGGGTGGATGTGGGTCGGAATATCGTCATTCTGCGCATGCGCAATAGACAAATGGTATGAAAATAGACGTTTTGGGATCTAGGTGAGCCACTAATGAGCCGATGGAGTTGAGTGAGGTATCAATGTAAAGCCTATGTGAGGGGGCATCCGATTGGACTAGTGTCTCGGCAGACAGGGAATTCTGGGAAAAGGGTGTGGACATAGACGTGTTAGGGTTTAGGTGAGGCCCTAATGATCCTATGGTGTCGTATGAGGTCTTATTTTGAAGCTGTCGTGAGGGAGCATCCGCCTGGGCTAGTGTGTCGTTCGTTGTCAATAGTCTGCGCATGCGCAGTCTGGCCGTAGTATAGAAATAGACGTGTTGAGGTTTAGGTGGGCCACTATTGGACCGATGGGATCGAGTGAGGTATCAATGTAAAGCATACGTGAGGGAGTATCCCACGGGCTGGGTGTGACGTGGAACTGACGTCATTCTGCGCATGCGCAGTAGAGAACGTGTATGGAAATAGACATTTTGGCGCCGACAGGGGTCACTATGGGTCCGATGGAGTCGTATGAGGTTTTATGTTGAAGCTCTTGTGAAGCAGCATCCGACTGGACTCAGGGTTCGTCCGTGTTCAATGGTCGGCGCATGCGCAGTCTGGTCGAGAAAAAGAGCCAATGAGCGAGCGATAAAAGAACCAGTGGACGGGTACTAGAATTCGCTCACGTCTGCGCCTACATCCGGGTACTAGAATGCTTTCGCCTACGTCCGCGCCTACATCCGGGTACTTCTATGTAGGTGTATAAAAGTGGGAATTTTTAGGGCACCGGAGCTATACCATGACACGTGGAGAAGATTTTCCAGGGGATCCAGGAGCGCCTCCGGCGCTGTAATCTTTGTTGATGTTGCTCATTTTTTGCACTAACCCATCGAATAGTACGTATCACGGACTACACCCGTAGAGCTACGTCTAGGCGCGCATGTGTGACATGGTCTATAAAACACGTCCCTCTGGATCCCACACCTTCATTTCTACGGTTGCAGAGCCATGACGGAGATCCAGCCCTATGCGACTCGCATTTTACAGCATGCCACCGTGGTTAATCCACTCACGGGTTACCGAGCGGTGGTTCGGTCCATGTTTGCAGATGGCGACGACAACGAGGGGCGACGCCAGATCCTGAAAGTGTTCACAGAAGCGGTCCTCGACAGAGTGCACACGATGGAGAGGTATGCCATCACTCACCACTACTGGACATGACAGCCATCCTTGATGCTCGGGCTATGGACCACGAGCGCTCACGCCGGAACCAGCGACGGCTGGTTGGCCTCACAATAGTCTTTGCCCTATTGACCCTGACGCTGTGGCATTGACAGTTGGACCTCACCATAAATACGAAAGACAGTCAGAGTGTGTGTCATTCACCGTTCGTCATTGTGTCAAGCATGTCACCTGTCCTACGAGCCATCCTTCCCCTTACACCCCGGGTGGGGTTACACGTCTATGAAGATAAAGTCACCCTCGTGGAAGACCGTGGAGATGTTTGCTGGTCGCGCGCTGAGACCGTATCGAATACGGTTACGCTACACCGTGACGGCTGGACCAAATTTAAATGGGTGTTGAGCGATGAGCTCGACGGAAACCTCATCCACATAGACAATGCCATCTACGTATACCGTGGACCCTTCTTCCCACGCCTGGGCCGTTACCAAGACCCTACGCGAGGCTTCACCCTAGACCCCGATCTGTGGACAGCCTTCGAGAAAGTGGTGCCTATCGTGGACCAGCTGTTCAGTTGGAGTGGGCTCGTGCCCTGAGTGAAGCGGCGGCAGAACCCAATGAACAAATCACCAAACCTAGCAATGAAGCGGAGGCAGACGATGATGCCATTGATTATCCGACTAGACTCAGTCAGCCCAGTGACATGATCACCCGATCCTTTGATCTCACGGGGTTCTCCCTATAAATACGAGAGACAGTCAAATCTTGTACCATTCACGTACTGACCATGGCGGAGCATATAATACGGGCGTATCTCAGCTTGACCCCCGAGGTCTTCCTGCACGTTTATGCGGATACGGTCGATATCATGGAGGAGGTGGGAGACATCTGTGATGCGGACCTTACACAACCGTGCCCGACTCACATTCGTCTGTCCCGAGAGGGCTGGACCAAATTCAAACGGGTGTTGTCTGGTGAACTGGACGGCGACCTCATCCACTTGTGTCACGATGTGTACATCCGACGCGGCCCCTTCTTTGCTCAATTGGCTCGGCTAGATGGGGATACAGTCCATTTTACCCTTCACCCTGATCTATGGTCTGCATTGGAAGATGCCGTGGTAGATGTGGATCAAGTGCTTACGGAGGAAGATCGGTCATCAGACGAGTTGGACTGGTCATTTACCATGGAGAATGTGCTGGCAGAAGCCAACGAAGAAAATCAGAAAGAAACTCCGGCCCAAGATATACCCGTTATAAATAAACGATAGAGCCAGGGTCCATCATCATTTGTCACCATGAAGAGCTGGGAGAAGGTGTTGGATAACTTATACTACAGTCCCGACAGTCCGGCGGCCTATAGTGCATTGACGGCTCTCTATCGAGCGGCCAAACCCCCAGGGGATACAACGTGCTCAAGTCCGAGATTGGTTAAGAAAACAAGACACCTATACCTTACATCGAGCTGCCCGTCGCCATTTTCTACGGAACCGGGTCATCGTAGGAGGACTAGATGCCCAATGGCATGCGGATTTGGTCGATATGAGCGCCTTTGCCAAACACAACGATGGGAATCGGTATATCTTGACGTGCATCGATATCCTGTCGAAGTATGCGTGGGTGGTACCCATCCGGACGAAAACTGGGGCGAATCTCATAGCGGCGTTCAAGGACATCTTCAAGACCGGGCGCAAACCCATGTATTT
>JAVTVY010011283.1:0-58273 GCA_036873755.1 Hanleya hanleyi
GCGTAGACTTCCAGCAGAGCATCTTCAATGATATCCGGTGTGAGCGTTGCAGTATGTGGAGTGGGCGTAGCTGAGGCGCCTAGCGGTGTAACAGCTTCCTCGTTGAGTGTCTTCTCAGATTCGGGGTATATTAGATTGGCTAAGGTATTGTTTCCCGTCTTAAGCAGAGATTCCACGAATGCGTCAAATGCTTTAGGACCTCGTCTAGGTAGTACGTTTAACAGATGACGGACTCGCGCAGTTCTCGTCTTCTCCGCCATGATGTCTTCATACATTTCCGCTGATAATACTTTACTTTCACGCAATATCTCGCATATGCTGCATATGTCTATCATCTCCTCGGTGAGAATGGTAAAATTTAAGCGAATAGTTTCCCGATTTGTTTCTTCCATGTCGTTATCTTTGAAGTCAGTGGGATTTTTGAAAATATTGTAGGTCTCACCAACGTTTCTGTACTATATAGAGCGCCTTTCTTAGGCGGAATGTTGTGTATAGTTCGCTAGCCCGCCTCCGAATGAAGCGATCGTTTGTCGCGGGATAATATATATCAATCTGCGCGGTTATGCGTGAGCGGGGTGCTGTCATTAGTCAGTCCTATCCCCGCTGTGGGAATAGGTCCTCATACTTATTAAGCAGAGATCGTTGTCTCGGAGCATATAGACTATAGTATGAACTCCGCGAACCGGGTCAACCCATGATTATGTCCGTCGCTGCTCTTTCACGAGGGTCTGATGGGATGTTCTCTACCATTTAATGATTATATTAAGATTTTACCAGCACTCATGAGAAAGAACAAACACGCATAGAATGTATATGATATATATTTTCTTGGATAATATAGCATGGTATACAACGGTAGTAGATATGCGGGTATATATATATATATATACCCTAGAAAGTTCATATGTTATGAATATTGTTTGAACAAGATAGTAGTTCATATCGGATTTTTAACAGTCGAATACTACAGTGTTAGTAATCACCTGCGCGCTCACTCTGTCATCCTAGTTTTAACGTTTTCATACAGTGTATTTTTCCACGTTTCCGTTTGCAATTTGTCTCTATAGTCCGAGAAGTGGAAATTTATCCGGTGTATACTGCTTATCTCCGGCTCAGACCGGGCATCCACCAATCGAGTGAACTCCTCCATCAAACGCGTTTCATCGACGCGGTTGTACGCATCCATGAACAGAGATTCCACATGCTCGGAGGGTTCTGTCATCATACACGGGTGCTGCTTCTGAGACGGGTGGTCGATGATGCAGCCATTACAACGTTCGTGTATAAGTTCATTGATCTGGAGCACGACCAGATTGCTATAGGCTTCGGTGAAGGCACGTTTCAGGAACGTCATTTTCTGTTTGACGGTAGCCGTGGGTTCTACCTCCTCATCCACAGTCTCGTCGTCGCTGTCGGAGGCTGTATTGAATTGGAAGGTGGATAGCATCTCCCGTATGGCGTCGTCGACGAGTGGTATCTGCGTTTTGAATGCCATCCAAATTCTCTCATCCATCGTTATACCCCGTTTTGTAGGGTATCGACCGTCATCATACTCCTTCTTCCGCCAAATGCGTAAATGGACAGCCGGTTTAGATCGATAAATGTTCATCGATAAATGAAGGTTATCATCGAGTTGGATAGGCTTCACCGTTTCCACCTTGCCACACATTAATCGATCCATTTCGTCTACGCTGGTCTTCAGCGCCTCCCAGGCTTTCAACGTAAGGACGGCTCCTCTCTGGTGACTGCCCTCAACCGATTCGCTGTCCGCATAGTCGATGATGGAGACGAATGCCACGCTGTTCTCGGCGTATACTTTCAGACCCACTCGATAGTAGAGATGAAACATAGTGTGTATCGGTATTCTCAACGTGAGTGGTGAAATGCGAGTTTTCCGCCCATTTATAAGAGCGTCTCCTCACCCACGTGACTCTCATAATACGACATTAATAAACGATGAGTCTCGCGAGCACAGCCGACCTGGTCCATCCACGCCTCGGGCTATTCCTGCTCCGTATACGGTCGACCTCGCGTAAAAACTCTCTAATTAGTTTTCAATAGCATCCCCTCGAGCTATCGACGCGGTCCGCTGAACAGACCTACAACCTCGCAACACGTCGACCTTCGGCTTCCCCGCTTCCCTGGCTCAGAACAATCCTCCTATATTAACCTACTTTTTTATTATTATTATTACGTCATCGGCTTCCCCGCTTCCCTGTCTCAGGCTTCCCCGCTTCCATGGCTCCGAACAATCCTCCTATATTGACCTACTTTTTAAAATCTTTTTTTTTATTTAAAAAACATTTTTAATTTGTTTATTTTTTTTTTTTATTTTTTTTTTTTTTATTTTTTTTTGGACCTACGTCATCGGCTTCCCCGCTTCCCTGGTTCAGAACAATCTTCCTGTATTGACCCACTTTTTAAAATCTTTTTTTATTTAAAACATTTTTAATTTGTTTTTAATTATACGGCCCGCTGAGCGGACATGAAACATCGCAAACACCTCGGGCTATTGTCGCGGTCCGGTGAACAGACGTTGACCTACAACCCCTTGGACTATGTTTGTGACACTATAAATAGACGAACACCGCGCGACTTCGACCTATTCATGACGTCACCTCGACCTCCTTATGACGTCATCGGCTTCCCGGCTTCCCTGGCCCCGAACAATCCTCCTATATTGACCTACTTTTTAAATCTTTTTTATTAAAGAAACATTATTAATTTGCTTTTAATTAGTTTCATTTTTTTTATTTTTTTTTGTGACGTCATGGGCTTCCATGGCTTCCATGGCCCCGAACCCCCTTATTACATTCTACTGGCAAATTCATTTTAGAACATGGGACGATAGGCAAAATAATGCGCCTGAAGTTTAGAAGCATTGGTTAAGAAGGAATCAAAAGTTGTATTGCAAAAACGATCCTTTTTACCTCCATTTTAGAGAGCGGGGTCGCTCTAACCTGTTGTATGACCTTTGACCTTGGACGTAGGCTGTGGAGATGGACCTTGGACCAGGGACGTTCGGGTCACTTTGGGTCACATAACTGGCGGTGGATTTAATATAGTACTTGGAAAACAGCCAGACATCTCGTACAGACATAATTATGTCTTCTATGCTTTGCGTTCCTTTCCATTTCCTTTTATTTAAAACGCCTTAGAACCGGTGGTCTCTGGGGACCACCGTTTTTATCACACCGGAACGATCAACGAAAAGAACGGAATTACGGACCGAACGATGAACGACGACCGACATGACCGATGACCGTTGAACAAAGACCCTTGAACGAAGATCGAACAGATACAGGGGAAAACACTTGATTCTTATGCAGAATTAATATGTGTTCGATTATCATTCAGCAGATATAGTTGTCTTTTTTCATACAGTTAATGTGGTCGCTTCCTATTACCCAAATGGAGATGAATATAGGGCATAATGTGACACAGACATCGAATAAAAAAAACACACCAAACGTGCAGAGATCTACGACGATACAGTGCAGCTGATGCCGAGTAAATGGGTTCTTTGTATCCTCCCGAAAACCCTTCAACCTTTTGTTGATAGACAATCGCCCCATTGCATAAATAAGTTGAACACGTCTTTGCCACAAAAATCTTTCAGGGGGACTGACACGCGTGTAACGTTTAATTTCGAACGGAAAGCTAAAGGGAACGAAATAACCGAAGGCCGTTGAACGAAGACCGACGACCGTTGACCGATTAACACAAATGGAACGAAGAACGATGGCCGATGAACGCAAAAACCAAAAAGAAACTGGATTGGAGAACGAAATTTGAACCGTAACAATTGCGTAAAACGGACTTGAAATCCAGTCAAGTTAGTGGCCAAGGTAGACCCTCCGTGTTTGAAATGGGTCGTGTGGGATCTCGACTTGAAGCCCTCGTAGCGTACATTACGATAGGCGTGGCTTAGACTGGAGGTGACGTCACGATGCGCATGCGCTCTCTATGAATTATAGTGAAGAATATGGCACTTTAGGGCCGTGTTTTAGCGACAAATGGGCCATCTTTGGGGCTTGTAGGGTGTCGACTTAAACTCCCGTGGCGTAGATTTCATTGACTGCGCATGCGAACCGTGACGTCACTTTCTGGGGAATTCAGCTTTACACCATGAGAGCTTCAAGACGACAACCTCCATGACCCATTTGGATCCGCTATGGCCCCAAAATCTTCAAAACACGTCCCTATGCACCCTTAAAAATGTCTTTCTCTGCTACTTCTCGATTGCGCATGAACACCGCCACGTAACTTCCGCCCAAAACCACGCCAGTAGTAATCTACACCACGGGAGCTTCAGGTCGAGAACAAACATGCCCCATTTGGACCAAACATGACCCATCTAACGCCAAAACTCACTCCTGTCTTCTTTCTCTACTACTTCTCGACTGCTCTTGACCACTGTAACATCTTTTCCTTACACCACTAGAGCTTCAAGACGACACCCTACATGACCCATTAGGACCCAATATGACCCATATTTCGTTCACATACGCCCATGCGCACCCACAAACTGTTCCTTTTCTCTACAGCCCCTCGCGTGCGCATGCGCACCATGTCGTCATTTCTGGCCCAGACAAAGCCAAGAGTAGTCTACATGTCGAGGGTTTCAAGTCGAGACCTAGCAAAGCCCATTGCAACTACGAATGGCCATTAAGTCGGCCAAACAAATCCATGCGCACCGCTCAACTACGTCCTTCCTCTACTACGTCTGGACTGCGCATGCGCTTCTTGACGCCACTTCCGGTACATACCACCCCAGCCGTAGTCTACATGCCGGGAGCCCGAAGACGAGACCTTTCGCGACCCATGTGGACCAGGTATGGCCTCTCAATCGCTCAAACACGCCCCTGCCTAAACCTAAACCACTATAATCCAAACCACACCAGTCGCAGCCTAATTACGAACGGTTTGAGACGAGACCCAACACTACCTATTACGACCACGGATGGCCCACCCAGAACCAGTTGACTGCATCTCAAGTCGGTTTTCCGCAATTTTTACGAGATGTCCAGCCGTTTTCCGAGTCCTATTTTTACATCCACCCGCCAGTCACGGTACCCAAGTTGACCTCCAACGTCCGAGGTCCAATGTCCACACCCGCATTACAGACGCAAGGTTATAGGTCATACAACCCGCATCAAACCCATATTTTCCCTCCTCATCTCACCCAACCCATGATGAAAAGAGCTTCCCCAGGGCAAAGTTCAAAGAGCACGGTTCATTTACGCCCCATTTCTCCTCCACATTAAACCGCATTTCCCACCTCATTTACGATCACATTTGCTTTTTCTCTATTACTGTTGCTAATCGCAGCCATAGCGCATCGGTGGGGGGCACATGAAATCGGGTACGTTACTGCGTTATCGCCAGTGTTTTATAGCCCGGCTGGTTGAATCCACTAGGGTGACTCATAACAGCGATATCACAATCTTGTAAGGCTCCTCTGTTAATAAGTGCCACCTTTCCTCCACCACCTTCCTCAGCTGGACTCCCTAACACCGTTAGCTGAAGAAAACATTCTAGTGCGTAAATATCTTTCCATACATAAGCGCATATCAACCCCATTAGAAATTCTGTATTTCAATCTAAGCATTCATATGAAAAAAAACTTATGCAGTAATAACTATATCAGGTAATACAATGATAACTAATATGTACATGTTTGGGAATGATACTTGAAACTGTGTGAATATTACACACCGGACGTTTTTCACACCGGACACGAATTCGCTTGAGATATAGGCTTGAGATGAAAAACCGGGAGGAAACAACCTCAAATTAGGCGAGATCTGTGGGGGCAGAGTCAAGGAAATATTCAAATCATTTAGATGTATATTTTGTCTCCTGATAAGGAAGAAATACAACGAGGACTATGTGAGCGGACACACGTTATATATGTGTTGTGCCACACGTCCGGCGGATCACGGTTTACAGATGAGAGCTGTAAACTCTCTACAACATTAATGCGAGAGGTCAGATGACTTCCACGGAATCGACCGAGCGGTCGAGAATGGTCGCAAGGGAGATAATCCTCGTGGTGTATACTTGGTGCAAACCATTTAACATGAAAGCCTTGCAGTGTTTTGTGGCATGAAATATACTGAATATGGGGACTGTTATATATGTAGGTACGTGGAACACTTCAAATTTGTGCCATGGAGCTGTAATTAATGGTTTGGAATAATATAAACGATGTCCACAGTAACATCATTTTCCGTGATAGTTATCACTTAAATGTGATTTCGCACGGCTGCTATCCAGTCAGAAGAACTCGGTTTATTACCGGGCTTGCCCGAATTCTCGTTGCCGCGAGATTTTCTACCGACGAGACAACACTGTATTCTGAATAGAATTGACGCGAGACTGAGTGTGGCTTTCCGAGGTTTTGGGACCAATTCCCCGTCAAGATATGTCATTTGGAATGTGAAAGTCGCGCTGTGTACTTCAAAATGTAGGGCTACAATTCAGGGGAATAAAACTCCCCAAACTTTCACCAGGTGGCGCGTGCAACTCTTCTTGTGCCAGGAAATAAGTCAAGGCAGCCTCCTACTCACATCGACTCCTCCATTCTCACTTCGAATTAGCCCTGATATTATTATAAATAGCAATGGGTGAATACAGCGCCAAACCAATTTGAAATACATGTATTGTGAAGCATCAATCATTTCTAAACTGACCACATAAAAGAAAAGATGCAAAACATACAAGAGGCACACCTATAAAATACATGCTGTACTGTATAGAAGTTTCATGCATTTGCCTTCAGTTTCCAAGATAATAAGTGAACGAATATTGGACAGACGGACAAAGGTACATTTTGCATGGACCCACGCAAGCACTCACACCAAAACCCAATTAGATCACAAAGCCATTCCATTGAAGCTTCCATCCAAGTTTGGTGAAAGGAGCTCGTACGTTAAGGTGGACAAACCGTCACAGGTGACGATTTTAGATGAAAAATGCAACTTAAATTATGAAATGCTCGTCTCGATTAGAATAAACTATGATATTTTTTCAACTCTCTTTGAAATACTGGAAGCATGATTGCCATGGTTTTTTAACAAGAGCTCCCCAAAGTGGTATAGGTTTGTGTGAAATTGACAGTTTTGTTTGAAAAAGCATGGTTTGCCTACCTGTAAATATATGAAGATAAACTATAACCACAAAAATATTCACACATAACAGTCCTCTTTTGAGTCCCTAGTTGTTCAACAAAGCACGTTTTGGTTAAAAAATGAAACTTTATGGAATATTGTTTTCGGTCATTTGGTGTCAGTTTCAAATACGATAATTGGAGCAATGTAAAATGTACGAGTATGAGCTGGCCGAATGGATAGAATCGCGAGAAGAGTTATCGTTTTGATTGATGCTCTGCTGGTTCGAATCGCAAAATATTCGTTCAAAATGTTTTAATAGTTTTATGCATTTTTCGATTTTTCATCATGATTACAATATATCTGTGAATATTTGTTAGTAGAAAGAATGAGTGGAAATGGTCTATATCTCCAGATATAATATTCAGCAAATGTTGCAAAGTTTTCTCTTCCTGTGCTAGCTTTGCCCGCGTGATTAGAGATATTGAACAGAACATTATCTGGACTTATTTGATCAACTTAGTATTTAGTCGTACCAAAAGTGGTCTCAGGGAACTAGATCAGTGCGTTGAATTCGTACATAAATATATAAAAATGGTCTTGCCATTATCATTCCTACTTGCCAGCCAAGTAAACGAAATCAAGGCCAAATGAGAAAATTATCTATTGATCAAGCATAATGGGTAAATAGACAAATGTAGTTTACGGCCATAGCGCATCTATTTAATCCTTACCGACAACAGTTCTACCACCAGTAAAGGCCTTGGCGCATGTGCAGCTGGTGATCAGCGTAAACCCCTTTAGGCCTAATGAAACTAGTCGTGCAACAGTTACTATGGGCACGATGAACTAAGAGCATATACATTCGGAACTTTAAACATTGCTGATTACTCTTGTTCACCACATTGTGCGTGGTTGTCAGTCGACGCCATATAGGATGCTCGTCACCTATCGCACATGAGGGTATATTTACAGTATGTTGCACACGCCAAAACAAAAAAGACCCTACGAGAGTTGTCCTTGGTTCTCTTAAAGAAATGAGACTTGTGGACACACAATTCGGCGAGTGCATGGCGAGTAAAATCTATTCATTTCATTTCCGTATTCATCTTTTTATTTATACGATTAACGGCATTAACATAACAGGGATGGCATGAAGATATCATATAACAGCATCAATTTAATAAGAGGGAAAAGAGTATAAAACCACGGGTAAAATATGCTTGGCCTTTGCAAACCGCGCTCTCGGCGGTCAACCCGAATCCATTCAATTCCACTTGAGTCACGTGATTCGCTGTGAATGAACTCCTCGCCGGGGCCGTTTGTCCATCTTATCGTACGAGATCCTTTCATCCAGTAGTTTTTTACATATCGTATAGACAAGAGTAGGCCTGCATGTACATACATGTAAAGAAGACGAACATCAGAAACGGATGGCTGAATGACACAAACCAAAACCTAACCAGATGAGGAGGCCATCACGATGAAGCTTCCATCCAAAATTGGGGAAATTCCGTCCAGTAGTTCTCAAGATATCTTGTGAACAAGGCCTATACATGTACAAGAAGACAGACGAATGGACACCAAACACACACGCACACCAAAACATAATCAGTTGCGGAGGCCATTCCAATGAAGATTCCATACAAGTTTGGTGAAATTCCGTCCAGTAGTTCAGATATTTTGCAGACGAGGCTTGTATGTACATGCACAAGTAGATGGATGGACGGACAGACATCAAACACGGACAAACGCATGCATGCATACCAGAACCTGATCAAATGAGGAGGCCATTCCAATGAAGCTTCCGTCCAAGTTTGGTGAAGTTCCGTCCAGCAGTTATCCAGATATCTTGCAGACAAAGGTCTGTCTATACATGTAGAAGTAGATTGACGGACGGCCGAACGGACGGACAATGGACCCGGATGAACGCATGCACACACGCCATAACCTAATCAGATGAGGGGGCTATCCCAATGAAGCTTCCATCCAAGTTTGCTGAAATTCCGTTCAGTAGTTTTCAAGATATCTTGCAGACGAGGGAAGGGGACGGACAGACGTACAAACAGACAGACAGCACAAACACTAAATGTCTCCACCCGACATAGTTCGGGGAGACATAAAGACAGGATAGTAGTATAGAAAGCATAAATTGTGGTAACTTTCACCCGGATGTAGAGGTCATTTGGGGAGGATTTGAGGAAGAGAGGTCGAGTGCACTATAGTTCCGGCAGAATGACCAAAAAGCTACCTCCAACACAGGAGAGTTCCAATTGTTGCAGGGAATGTATTCCTCCGTGGTGATGCGGTCCTGGCGGTGATGCGGTCGCCGAAAAAGCTTCCGCGGAGAAAAAATAGTCCCTAGATAAAATGGTCCGATTGGGTCGAGTGAGGTATCAAAGTGAAGCATTCGTGAAGGGGCTTCTGATGGGCTGGGTGTGGGGTTGAAATATCGGCATTCTGCGCATGCTCGGTGGCCCAAGGGTATGAAAATAGCCGTTTTGGAGCTAGGGGAGTCCCTAATGGTCCAATGGGGTCGAGTGAGGTACCAAAGTGAAGCATTCGTGAAGTGGCATCTGATGGGCTGGGTGTGGGGTTGCAATATCGGCATTCTGTGCATACGCGGTGGCCCAAGGGTATGAAAATAGACGTTTTGGGATCCAGGGAAGTCCCTAGTGGGTCGATGGAGGCGTATGAGGTATCAATGTGAAGCATTCGTGAAGGGGCATCTGCTGGGCTGGGTGTGGGGTTGAAATATCGGCATTCTGCGCATGCGCGGTGGCCCAAGGGTATGAAAATAGACGTTTTGGGATCTAGGGGAGTCCCTAGTGGGTCGATGGAGGCGTATGAGGTATCAATGTGAAGCATTCGTGAAGGGGCATCTGACTGGACTAGTGGCTCGAGCGTTGTCACCATTCTGCGCATGCGCGGTGGCCCAAGGGTATGGAAATAGCCGTTTTGGAGCTAGGTGGGCCCCTGATGGGCCTATATGGGTCGAGTGAGGTATCCATGTGAATCCTAGGTGGGGCAGCATCCACCTGGACTAACATTCACGTGGTTTGGTGGGTCTGCGCAAGTGTGTGTGACGTCACTTCCGGGTTTTTTCAGAATGCTCAAACACTACCTCCAACTTTCCCGGCCCGGCCCGGTCCGCCCCGGCCCGCCCCGGCCCGCCCCGGCCCGCTCCGACCCGCTCCGGCCCGCCCCGGCCCACCCCGGCCGCAGCGCGCGCGCGCGCGGGTTCTCCGGCCGCAGCGCGCGCGAGGGGATGATGTTCTTCGGAAGTGCGCGTCATCACCGGCAGTGCGCGCACCTCAATGAAATGCCCGCTCCAAACCTAGCCCAAAACACGTACTTGGTCTGTGGGCTGATTTCATTGGCTCTCTATTTTACTATAGTGCTCTTGCATTCTAACATTGATGGGTTACATTTTGGCCCCATCCTACACCACTGATTTCAGTTTGATTGAATCTCCACATTGGGCATATATGCATTATGAATAAAACACACAAGACAGGGTTTTTTGGTAAGATCTCATTTTTTTTATTCAGTGAACAACAACAACGTGAGAACAACCACGTGAAAACTGAAGCCCAGAACAAGGGGCTTGTACATTGAAAGAACTGAAGCCCAGAACAACGTGCTTGTACATTGAAAGAACTGAAGCCCAGAACAGGGGGCTTGTAAACTTAAGCCCAGAACAGCGGGCGTGTGTACATTGAAATAATTCAAGCCCAGAACGGGGCTTGTACATTGAAATGATGGGCGGCCCAGTCATATACGAGTACATCGCGGTCCTCGGCCTTGGGGTACTCGTCAAACATCTGTACGATGGTAGATAAGGATCTTCCCCGGCATCGATGGTACAGGTAAAACAAGCAATATTGTCCGCACACGCTACTGGTCAGGATTTGCAACGTTTGACTGTTCCAACACCACGTCTCTGTGCCTTGATCCATGAAGTCTGTTAAATCGGGATGGAGAGGTGGCAGGCCGTAAGGGTCAAAGTATTCCCCCTGCTGTTCTGTCAAGTACACGCCCACCCAATGTTCACCGGGCCGATCCATCGGGTCCGTGTTGAGAACGTAAGCAGCAGGATACATACGGTCTAATGGGAACACATCTCAGGCGAACACCCCTTGAAACATCATACGTGTCTCTGGGTCATTCTCCAGCACGGTGGTTATCTGCTCTGTATCCATGTTAGGTGGAGAAGTCACACAGCACGTTGCGCGCCTTGTCCACTTGAATGATGTTGTCAAACTCGGCGTAGCAGATCACATTGACGGTGCTCCGGAGGGCTCGTTGAAAGTGGATTTCCAACCGTAAATTGCCTTGCTTGGCCAGGGCCAGCTGATGGTCGTTCTCTAAGGAGGGGATCAAATCGAAACAGAACAACGTGTATCCGTTCCCGTAGTCCTCCCGACTTATGAAATTCCCTTCGTTCTGGTTGATTTGACCGGTGGCTGTAAACAGGCTCTGATAGGCTCGAATGAAATTCGCGCGCCCAAAGTTCGGTGTTAAGGCCGTGGCTGGCACCTGTTGTCCATCCACATGCAGGGCCACAAAATTGATGCCGAAATGTTTAAAGTCAAACGGATTCTCTGGGTAGGCTCCACTGAAACTGGTATTTTCCACACAGGCCAGGATCAATCGCTTGGGTAGTTCCCCCAGGAACAGGTTTTCTTTGTTGGCGCTCATATTTCCAGCAGACACAGAGAACACTTTGGTTTGTACACGTCGGATAGGGTACTGGGCTGGTTTTGTTTCCAAGGCTTTCATGTGTCCCAATTGAACGGCTGGATTCGGTTTCACTTTTCGGACATACTGGACTGCGTCTTCGATGACAATCTTATAATCAGCTGCATGCGCCTCTACGTTAGTGGCCATCAAGGCGAAGGTCGGAAGCGCCCGTATCAGTCGGATTTTGATGGGGATCTTGTTCAAGAGGTACCGGTCTTGCATGAACATGTCTGCGTGCAGTCGACCTATGAGATCCACCGCGACGCCGTTCGCGGTCAAAGCCTTCCGTTTGCTATATCCCGTATTGTCGTTCTCTGCGCCCATGTGCTCGGCTTTGTCCTGGTAGAATAAAGCGGCTGTCAGTTGAGATGTTTTAGCCTCTCGCCCATGCGACAACAACGTTTCGATGTAGTCTCGATAGGGGTACGTGTTGGTCGAGTCACTGATGAGTTTGTCGCTGAGAAATATATCCACCTGTTGAAACATCGAGTGCAGCCAGAGATTCGTCGGGCCCACCGTTGCTTGGTCGGCGATTCTGGTGCCATCTCCATTGACGATCTTGGGTTTCACATACAAGTATGTATGGGCCAAATCCACATAGGCCGCATCCGCATTACTGATGGTGAACTCGATGGGCCCTGTTGCGTTGATGCTGGACAGCGGGAGATGCTCCACCCATAATCCTTGTTCGGCACTGGTCTGTGTGGGCGGGACGGTCCACAAATCAAATTCACTGTTGGTGGAGGGGCAGGACTCGGCGTGGATCAAGGACATGTTTTAAGAAAAGATATCCTTTGTCTTCTTCGATGTGCGTCGTCGCTGGGTCGGTCGTCGACTGGTGCGTGGTCTCGGTGGGGCAGCTCTTTTATTCCCTACGGTGCGTTGTGCTTTGGCCACCAAGACGCCTCCCGCTTCTTTGGCCCGCCGTTTCAAGGCTTCTTTGGGTGCCGTACCCCCCAAGACATCACCGGCCACTTGCAGTCCACTGCGTACCGCTTGTTTGCCGATTGCTTTCACCCCACGCGTCACCAAGGGCAGGAACGTTTTGACGATGCTCCCGAGTATGTTCCCCAGTCCATGTCCACGTTGCATGCGTGCACCACTAAAAACCGGAAAGCCACCCCGGCCTGTTGGGCATAATAGTCCATATAGCTGCGTGCATCGCACTCGTAAGGCACCTTCATTATACAAAGTGGGGAGCACGTGCTTGTCGAAAATGAAGTGTCACCACCACTTTCCCGCGTTCGAATGCCACCGGTCGTCCCGTGTCATCTCTTATATCCACCGTGATCGTGTTGATGTGGGTTTGTCGTACGGGCAGGTAGAGCTTGTGGGTGAAACTGTGGGTGACTTGATCTCCATACAACTTTTTAATGGGCACCACCCGTAACAGAGGTGTGTTGATATCGCCCACGATGTGGTTGTCCACCACCTCCAAGTATCTTCATATCCATCGGGATCTCGCCTTGGTGGGCGGTGGGACCAGCGAACGTCCGTAGATCGAAACCCAGCATTTGCTGTAGGATAGGACTCAGTACGACACTCGCGTTGGCGGTGACGATAAGCTCTGCCTTGTCGTTGTGTGCGTTGTAATCGAAGTTCACGTGATTCTTGAAGGGATAGGCTTTGATGGGTTTTGAAGTATTCGTGACCTCCCGTAGAGCCTTATAATGCAACAGTCTTGACAGCCCACCCATGAACTCCTTGGGAGTATCGTATTGGCCTTCGGGGAGGGTGAGTCGGGTGTCTTTTCCTTCGTAGGTCACCTCGTACCACACTTCATTGGCTCGCACGTTGTACCACGAGTAAGGGTATTGGATATCCACGAGGCCACATTCCCATCGTCCAGGTAAATGCAACGGTTGCGGTAACTGGGTGACGTACTTGGCCACGGTGTTGTCCGGAAACACATCCAGCGAACTGTTACTGGGTAGGGTGAGGTAAAACATGGCGACTGAGCTGTCCTGCTGCTGCTGTTGGTTTTAATAGGTGTTCCAGGCCTTGGGCGGTTGTGTCCGACGTCGTGTTCGTCGCGTTGACTTGCTACGTGTCACGGCTCTGGAGATGTGGGGTGTCCTGATCAAGGGTGGTTTTTTAAAGGTTTGAAAAGAAGGTGCCCGTTGTGGTGGTGGAGTTTTGGGGGGTGACTCCGGTTCCCAGTCGGATTCCCAAGAAGGTAATGGGCCACTCGGGGATTGCTGGGTTCGCTGCATAAAGGCCCAGCGGTGGGGGTTCCCCACCAATTCCTGTGGTACATGCATGTCTTTCAAGCCTTGAGCGAAGACCTCCCATCCTCGAGGCTCCGTGTGCGATCTGCGTTTACGCATCAGGTCATTCACTAAATCCGTCATGTGGGTGCCGGGGACCACCTGATTCTGTACCAGGAGTTCGCCTTTATCATTCCAAGTCATGTTAGGATTCTGTTTCATCCGTTGTAATACCAGGTCAGCTTGTTTCTTGAACGATGCAGGTACACTCTTCAGCACTTCGTCTTCCACCCACTGTGGGGCTGTGGGTGGTACCCCTGGTAATGGCGGCTGTTGGAGCGGTGCTGAGGTCGGCGGTGTGTCACGTGGTGGTGGTGGTGGTGGTGGTGTAGAGTGGGTTTTGTATTGGTCCATGAACGTCATGTACCGTTGAAGCGTCTCATTGTACCGTTGTACTTTCTCACTGTCGCTTAACCCCGGTCTCTGTAAGATCTGTTGCATCTCTCCATCGAGGGTTTTATGGTCTTCACCGTAGGTGGGACAGGGTAGGGCGATTAGAGGTTTTGAAGGAATCGTGGTTCGACGAGGACCATTTTTTTCGTGTGGTTCATTGTCGGCCGAAGAGTCCACCCAATACTGGACCCAACACGGAAGCGGCCAACGGTGCTAAGATGGCCCCGAGAAAGCCGCCTTTCTGTAACACCTTTTTCTTTTGTGTTTGAGGGACTCGCTTCTGGACTAGGGTTCGGAGACCTGTCTTATGCTTGGTCAACTTGGTCTTCTGAGCCGGAGTCAGTGGTACGTTGCCTTTTAACAGGTTGTACCCGATCTCGCACAGACAGCGTCCAAGGTCAGGGACCGCACCGCGTACAATGGTTCGAACCAACTCGGGTGGGGCCGTCTTCAATACACGGAGCGTGGGAGCGTGCTTCCGTACTTGCGCATACATCATGTACAACTAATGCTAGAACCCACAACTCTGCTCTTTTTATCTACCTCAGAGACAAAGTCAACCATGCTGTGGTATTCATTCTTTTCATTATCCCCATCATCAAACACACACATCCCAGCTGGGGGCGCCACTGTGGATGTGTTTACATTATTTTTGCAAGTACACGTGGTGGGTCTCTCCGGGAAAGATGCCGGTCCGTAGTCGAAGGTGGTCAGGGGTGGCTTGCTTGAGGTCGAAGAGCATATACCCGTGCTGAGGGGTTGTGGCATCTTTAAAGGCTTCCAACGCAAACGGTGTGCAGCCGGGATATATCTGTCTCGCCAGGTGCAGCAGTTGAGTGGTATCTCTCGGGTTTTTGAAGACCACCAGGTAGTGGGCATTGAAGCTGATGTTCCGATGTTCTTTCTTTTTACTGAACAGATTCTGCACAATGTAGATGATGCTGAGCCGTCGATGGTGGCTGCTTTTGGTAAAGAGTTGGGTTACCCGCGCATCCGTCTCCGCCATGAGATCATCCAGAACCACCAAGGTGTCGGGTTCCAAATCGGCCAGGTTAGGTAGGCCTTCCACGAACGTGATGTGGGGCATTGCTGCAAACGCTGCCTGCCATTCTCCATAACACCACACGACTCGGGCAATGGGTGGGGTGATCATGCTGTTGGCGTGTTGAAGGAGCTTCCGGACGAAGTGCGTTTTGCCGGAGCCCGTCGGTCCTGCGATGAGACACGTGAAGGGATGCTGCCACCGAGGTGTATCCGTTGTCGTGGTAACCTGCTCTGTAAATTGGGTACGAGTGAACTGGAGTGGTGGGTACAACGTCGGTCGTCGTTGTCTGTTCACTGCGGGGGATGATGGGGGTGGGTACAACGTCGGTCGTCGTTGTCTGTTCACTGCGAGGGATTGTGGGGGTGGGTACAACGTCGGTCGTCGTTGTCTGTTCACTGTGAGGGATGAAATCCGGTGGGTTTTCAGACGTACTGGGTGTACTTGGTGTAGATGTTGAGCTTGGTGTGGAGCTCGACGTGGCTTGTACACGGGGTGTGGTGGTGACTGGGCTCGATACGGTGTTGACTGGTGCTATCTGTAGACTGGTTTCACTGATGGCTGGTGTTCTCAGTTGGTTAAGTAGCGTGCTGACATAGGCTACGTCGTAAAACACACCTCCGTACAACACACTCAGCAGGGTTAGCAGTATCACCACAAAGCCCACTTGCGCTTTGCGCGTTTTGGGAGACGATGTGTTCAGAGGCAGCTGCTGTTTGTCCATAGCACCGTGGTCGAACGTGGAATGAAGGATGACGGTAGTGGTGTCTGGCTTTATAGTCGTTTCACCTGCTTGGCAGCGACCCAGGAATTGAAGGAACTGGGCCAGCCTTGCCATTTGACGAAATGAAACAGTTTGCCACGTCGACGTTTCGTTTTCAAAATCTGCTCCACCGTGTAATAATCTTGCTGTGTTTTTACGACAGGCTGTAATTCCATCTCGTAAAACGTCCCCAGCAACGGTTCCCCTTCAAGATCTTCCAGTTCATAGACTCGCTGCTGCTGGGGTAGGCGCCGTTTAATGAGGAAGTGCTCATCGCTCCAGTTGAGCAAGTAACTTTTCTCGAACTTGCCCTTGACTTTACTGATCCGTACATGGTCCCCGACCTTGTACACCGCCTTCGGCGTTCGCTGCGATGGCCTGGGGTACAAGACACGCCGGACTTGGGCTTCATTGCGTTGGTTCACGGTAATGGGGGCTCTCTCTATATTCCGATGATAGGCTCGATTGTAACCACTCACAAGTTTCGGGAGAACATCGATGTACCGCCTTGTATTCTTATAGGTGAAATATTTATACATGCGGCCTTTGACTGTCCTGTTGAACCTTTCCACCACGGAAGCCTTGGTCTCGTTGTACACCTTCTGGGCTTTCAGAAACTGGTCTCGTTGTACACCTTCTGGGCTTTCAGAAACTGTTGGAACGGTCTGTTGAGGAATTCCGTGCCTTCGTCGGTTTGCAAATACAAAGGTTTGCGCCCGGTCTTAAAGATATCTTTGAACGCCGCTATGAGATTCGCCCCCGTTTTCGTCCGGATGGGTACCACCCACGCATACTTGGATAGGATATCGATGCACGTCAAGATATACCGATTCTCATCGTTGTGTTTGGCAAAGGCGCTCATATCGACCAAATCCGCTTGCCCCTGGGCATCTATTCCTCCCACGATGACCCGGTTCCGTAGAAAATGGCGACGGACAGCTCGATGTAAGGTATAGGTGTCTTGTTTTCTTAACCAATCTCGCACATGGGCACGTTGTATCCCCTGGGGTTTGGCCGCTCGATAGAGAGCCGACAATGCACTATAGGCCGCCGGACTGTCGGGACTGTAATATAAGTTATCCAACACCTTCTCCCAACGCTTCATGGTGACAAATGATGATGGACCCTGGCTCTATCGTTTATTTATAACGGGTATATCTTGGGCCGGAGTTTCTTTCTGATTTTCTTCGTGGGCTTCCACAGTGTCCATGGTAAATGACCAGTCCAACTCGTCTGATGACCGCTTGATAAGCACTTGATCCACATGTACCACGGCATCTTCCAATGCAGACCATAGATCAGGGTGAAGGGTAAAATGCACTGTGCCTCCATCTAGCCGAGCCAATTGAGCAAAGAAAGGGCCGCGTCGGATGTACACATCGTGACACAAGTGGATGAGGTCGCCGTCCAGTTCACCAGACAACACCCGTTTGAATTTGGTCCAGCCCTCCCGGGACAGACGCATGTGAGCCGGGCACGGTTGTGTAGGGTCCGCATCACAGATGTCTCCCACCTCCTCCATGATATCGACCTTATCCGCATACACGTGCAGGAACACCTCGGGGGTTAAGCTGAGATACGCCAGTAGTATATGCTCCGTCATGGTCAGTACGTGAATGGTACCAGATTTGACTGTCTCTCGTATTGATAGGGAGAACCCCGTGAGATCTAAGGATCAGGTGGTCATGTCACTGGGCTGACTGAGTCTAGCCGGGTAATCAATGGCATCGTCGTCGGGTTCATGGGTAGACAGCTGTTCAATGGGTTCTGCCGCTGCTTCTCTCAGGGCACGAGCCCACTCCAACTCGTCTGATGACCGCTCGTCCGGTATAAACAGCTGGTCCACGATAGGCACCACTTTCTCGAAGTCTGTCCACAGATCGGGGTCTAGGGTGAAGCTTCGCGTAGGGTCTTGGTAGCGGCCCAGGCGTGTGAAGAAGGGTCCACGGTATACGTAGATGGCATTGTCTATGTGGATGAGGTGTCCGTCGAGCTCGCCGCTCAACACCCGTTTAAATTTGGTCCAGCCGTCACGGTGTAGCGTAACCGTATTCGATACGGTCTCAGCGGGCGACCAGCAAACATCTCCAAGGTCTTCCACGAGGGTGACTTTATCTTCATAGACGTGTAACCCCACCCGGGGCGTAAGGGGAAGGATGGCTCGTAGGACGGGTGACATGCTTGATCCAATGACGAACGGTGAATGACACACACTCTGTCTGACCCTCGTATTTATAGTCAGGTGCCACTATCAATGCCACAGCACTAGGGTCAATAGGGCACAGACCATGACTAGGCCAACCAGCCGTCGCTGGTTCCGGTGTGAGCGCTCGTGGTCCATAGCCCGAGCATCAAGGATGGCTGTCATAGTCCAGTAGTGGTGAGTGATGGCACACCTCTCCATCGAGTGCACTCTGTCGAGGACCGCTTCTGTGAACTCGTTCAGGATCTGGCGTCGCCCCTCGTTGTCGTCGCCATCTGCAAACATGGACCGGACCACTGCTCGGTAACCCGTGAGTGAATTAACCACGGTGGCATGCTGTAAAATGCGAGTCGCATAGGGCTGGATCTCCGCCATGGCTCTGCAACCGTAGAAATGAAGGTGTGGGATCCAGAGGGACGTGTTTTATAGACCAGGTCACACATGCGCGCCTAGATGTAGCTCTACGGGTGTAGTCCGTGATACGTACTATTCTGATGGGTTAGTCCAAAAAAGAGAGCAACAACAACACAGATTACAGATCAATCCTTTTATTATGCGTGAATAACCTGTGAACATCATAGGAATGCATGTACTGACCTGTCTGTGGGGGTTTTCCACAATGGCGTTCACCTTCGTGTCTTTTCGGGTACGTCCGTGTCTTTTCGGTAAAGTCCGTGTCTTTTCGGATCGGTGACGTCCGTGTCTATCATCCGGGCACTTCGCGTCGGCGCCTGCATTGGGGTATGTATGAGGGTCTTCATGCGCGCGCGCGCAATGCGGCTCAGTCGTACACCAGTACACCAGTCTTGATCTCGACTTGGGGTAGAGTGTGCTAAAAATAGATTACCAGCTAGCGTGCTATAAAAGGGAAGCGGCCTTGCCGTTTCATCAGACACTCTGTCAACCACCAAGATGTTCACTTGCACAACTTGCCAGAAGCAGTTTACTCGTCTAGATAATTTACGACGCCACGAGGCCTCCACCCACAACGATGCACGGTATACTTGTATAACCTGCGCAGGGTCATTTAGTCGGGAGGATCAGTTACTGCGCCACGAACGTTCAATTCATGGGACACCCAAGCGTCCATGCGAGGATTGTGGTCAACTCTTCAAGCGACGCAGTCAGTTGCTGCGACACCAACGGTTGATTCATGCCGCGATACCATGGCATGAGCGACAACTTCCTACTGAAGAGGAGCCGCGGAAGGTCAGACCCAGTGAAGATAAGCCCGGGGAGACGAACGCCACTGGTGATGCGATGAAGGAGAGCCCGCCTATACCCACAGTTCAGAAGAGCCTGGATATCCAGCCGGACCCCAGCGTTACGGTTTCGAGTCATACGCCTGACAACATCGAACATTTTCTGGGCGATTCCACCAAGATGTTCACTTGCACAACTTGCCAGAAGCAGTTTACTCGTCTAGATAATTTACGACGCCACGAGGACTCCACCCACAACGATGCACGGTATACTTGTATAACCTGCGCACGGTCATTTAATCGGGAGGATCAGTTACTGCGCCACGAACGTTCAATTCATGGGCCACCCAAGCGTCCATGCGAGGATTGTGGTCAACTCTTCAAACGACGCAGTCAGTTGCTGCGACACCAACGGTTGATTCATGCCCGGTACCATGGCATGAGCGACAACTTCCTACTGAAGAGGAGCCGCGGAAGGTCAGACCCAGTGAAGATAAGCCCGGGGAGACGAACGCCACTGGTGATGCGATGAAGGAGAGCCCGCCTATACCCACAGTTCAGAAGAGCCTGGATATCCAGCCGGACCCCAGCGTTACGGTTTCGAGTCATACGCCTGACAACATCGAACATTTTCTGGGCGATCTCTTACAGGACAACCATCCAGTGAGTGACATCGATCGGCGCCATTGGTCCATGACACGGCACTGTTTCCACCCTCATGGCCCTATTCAAGATATTTACAATTTTCCACTGACCAACCGCACCCGTCTACGCAGCTACGTGGAAGCCATCTTCAAAGATCAAACTACGGCCTTCAAATTGAATGTCGCTTTCGGGTACATCTTACGTCACAAAAAGACGGGCCAGTTACGGTATTATTATCCCGGCAATAATATCTATGTGTCTGACCAGCCGTTCACCATCATTAACCGGAGGTCACTAGAGACGATGCTGGAGATACTGGACACCGTGGATGCCTTGAGATGGGCACATCGTCAACGCCCCAACATACAATGGGTGGTAGAGAGGGTAACCAATGTCACGTTTTTCCTTACCAAGCTGACCGACCACCGCCATCGGTTGAATGCGTCACCCGCGCACTAATGAATACCATAACATGCCGCACATACTCTCTATGTCTACATGCTGATCGTTGACTTGAGCTCAGTAAACACTTGTACCTAATGTGACGGTGCGTTAAATAATAAAACATGGTGTTTGATATTTCAATTTGTTTTGCTGTGAACATACTAAACATACCCAGGGCGGCTCCCCCAGCCTGGGTATGATGTAACATTGGGGATAATAAACTATATAACCATTGCTGAACTTGTTGTTATTAACGACAACCGCTATCCGATTGTATAATACAGAATAAATAATGTATACGACTCCATCGGACCCATAGTGACCCCTGTCGGCGCCAAAATGTCTATTTCCATACCCTTTGGCCACTGCGCATGCGCAACATTACGTCAGTTCCACGTTACACTTACCCCGTCGGATAATCCCTCACGACTGCTTCACATGGATACCTCACTTGACCCAATCGGCCCACTCGTGGCTCACCTACATCCCAACACGTCTATTTCCATACCCTTTTCCCACAATTCCCTGTCTGCGCATGCGCAGAATGGTGACAACGCTCGAGAAACTAGTCCAGTCAGATGCTCCCTCACATAGGCTTCACATTGATACCTCATACGACACCATCGACCCACTAGGGGCTCCCTTAGCTCTAAAACGGCTATTTCCACACCCTTGGGCCACCGCGCGTGCGCAGAATGGTGACAACGGCCGAGCCACTAGTCCAGTCAGATGCCTCTTCACGAATGCTTCACATGGATACCTCATACAACTCCATTGGCCCATGAGGGGCTCCCCTAGCTCCCAAAACGTCTATTTTCATACCCTTGGGCCACCGCGCATGCGCAGAATGCCGATATTGCAACCCCACACCCAGCCCATCAGATGCCCCTTCACGAATGCTTCACTTTGATACCTCACTCGACCCCATTGGACCATTAGTAGCTCCCCTAGCTCCAAAACGGTTATTTTCATACCCTTGGGCCACCGCGCATGCGCAGAATGCCGATATTTCAACCCCACACCCAGCCCATCAGATGCCCCTTCACGAATGCTTCACTTTGATACCTCACTCGACCCCATCGGACCATTTTATCTAGGGACTACTTTTTCTCCGCGGAAGCTTTTTTCCGCGACCGCATCACCGCCAGGACCGCATCACCGCGGAGGAATACATTCCCTGCAACAATTGGAACTCTCCTGTGTTGGAGGTAGCTTTTTGGTCATTCTGCCGGAACTATAGTGCACTTGACCTCTCCTCCTCAAATCCTCCCCAAATGACCTCTACATCCGGGTGAAAGTTACCTCAATTTATGCTTTCTATACTACTCAGGATTGATCTGGTACTTGACTGTTAAGGTGTCCATTGGGGCGGGGGGGGGGGGTAACTTAGAAAAGGTTTCTTCTAAAATCGAGGGATGACAAGTGACCTACCTTCCCCATCTTGTCTTTGGCAGCTTCCATGGCGGCTTTAACTCCTAATCCTGCCGCCACTCCTACTTCAGCGATCAAATTATGACCACAGGCGTGCCCGATCTCAGGCAAGGCGTCATACTCACACAGTATTACCACGTGAGGTTTGGCATCTTCTTCCCCGAATGTTGCACGGAATGCTGTCTCCAAGCCCTTATATTTTCGTTCTACTTTAAATCCTTGATTTTCCAGGAAATCTGTGAGAAGTTTATGGGCATGATGCTCCTCGAAGTTTAATTCTGGCTTTTTCCAAATCTCCTGACTAATAGTATTCAACTCTGTGGTAGCTTTGTCAATAGCAGATGCAGCCGTTTCGTAAACACTAGTCATGATGACTTCTTGAGATAGAATAATGCCTTGAACTGATTTGCGGTGCCGGTATATGAAGAGGGAGAGAGAGAGAATTAAGGTTTAACGTCGCATTCAGCAATATTTCAGCTATATAGCGACGATCAAACAAAAAGTAATCAATGCAAAACTCGGTAAATGAAGAACAGCTGTAACTGGCGATTATGCGTGGATGCAATAAATTACAGTTACCTCACGTGACAATATCGAGTTACGTGCCAGAAAATTTTACCCGGTACGAGAAAACGAATGGTAGTTACCAGCAAGTTCGACTATACCTGTAAGTTCACTGGACAGTGGAGTACCTGACGTCACAGGTAACCCGACTATAAGCTTTACACAGTCGATCGGTTTTAGACTTACGCGTGTCAATAGAGCCGTTTGTGCTCATTCACGAGGTCGCATTTATTTGGAGATGTAACCGGTTGACTGCAGTCGCCATTTTAGTTCGGTTACTCTAATCAGTGAGAGGTGTTAATTAAACAAAGGCCTCACCCGAACCAGCCGAACGACATTTTCCCTTACCTGCAGTACTGAATCGATAAGGATGATTATGGGCGAAGGCAGCAGTACATTATAGGTCATTCGGTTATTTTCGTTTTCAAGCGCAGCAGTATTTAAACCAGACGTCTGCATCGTTACCCGAAAATGGGAGATTTTCAGCCTGTGGATGAAAGGTATAGCTGTTGGTACTCAGTCATTCTGTTCACTAGATGTCCTTCTGCATCAAGACCAAATCTTGGGTTATTACTATTAGAACTTAACAAATATTTTACACATTTTGTGGTGTATGAGCAGCAATCCATTATATGTCTAGTATCATGGAAAAATATTACGACGAAACGGAGCGATTTCATGGAATAAACTGTACATAACGAACACTTGAGAACTTACCTCTTGTCGGAAATATCACTGATTCAATTATCTCACTTCATGTATATCAATACAAAATATGAATGAATATTTGTTTGTTTTGTGTCTGTCTGGTACTGCAGCAGTCCATTGTATTACACGAGAATCAAGTGGCAGTCCATTGTAGGCCTAAAATACGGTCAGCTCGAATTGACGTGAACCTCGTAGCCTAGGCTACTAGTCAATGACCCTGACCTTTACTAATCATTCGGAACGTCTCGTTATTTATAATCGGCGTGAGTATTGACTTGGGGAGCATGTCTTTAATATATCTATGGGTTACGATGACCAAATGCACTGTTGCCTCAAGAAATGCTAGCTGCGATGGACAGTCGCCAAATTTTACATACAATCATCTGCTGCCTCATTTTTATTGCAGCAATTATCTGGCTACAAGCAGACGTCATCCGGCCTACAGATGACTGTAACACGACAAATGTAGGCCTACTGCTGCCTTAGCCTATAATCATCTTTGTCGATTCAGTACTGTTTTACCCGGATCAGTTGGTGTAACTCATGTGGCCCTGTCGAATGTGCCGTAGGTCAGGAACATCAAGCATGACATGTAGGTTAGGAACTTCAGACTTTGGAAAGTAAGCATATGAGCGTGTTATATATGAGCATCATATATCGTAAAACTGTTCTATTTTGAGCGTGCCTTGCACAATGGGAGATGAAACTGTTACTCACACTAGAGCGTCTTAGGTGGAGTGCTATGGCTGATGTACCGAATTTCCCCAGGGCTTGTCAGCCTACTGGCGATTTCTCCCTAATCACTCGGAATACAGTAATTAACTCCATCTGCCCGTACAAAAAGAGAGAGGGAGAGAGGGAATTAAGATTTAACTGCACGGGCTAAGAGAGAGAGAAGGGGCGGGGGGTTAGATAAAGGAATAGAGAAACAGAGCTGAAGCTTTCTAACTTTTCCGCAAATCCTACTGAGGTCATTTTAAGAATATTAGCAGAATCCGAAATCCAAAGGATCATGGGAAAATTGAAAATGACGTTCAGAAATTTGTGCTTTAGGTCTTTTCTGTCCATTTTTTTCATATTTCTTGCCGTATTTTATTTTTCCAGAAGTAACTATTCTATTTTTCCAAAAGTAATTATTCTCTGTCCCCCCACAAAAGAAACATGAAAAATAATTAATTTTATATTGGTATTTTTGTACTTAATTTTGATCAAGTGGACTGTCAATTGATCTACAAGTTTTAAACTGAGTCACTATTTTCTCTATGGGGTACCTACAATATTATCAAATCATTTTCAATATTAATTTTTCATTCCGTTTTCCTGTATTTCTTACAGTAAGTTCTCAGCCATATTTCTTTGGGATTCTTGTTCTTATTTCGTATTACTTAGTGCGATTTATTTCTCGTGTCGAGATTGACAATTGAGTATATTTTCATGACCATTAGGACGAAATCGACAAAATTCTGACAATGGCTGGCGTAAGTTGTCTGTCAGCCATCGCCTTTTGGCGATATCTTCCTAATGGTTTGAAGCAAGGCCATGAAAATTCAACAACATCACACGAGGAATACATTAGAAGAAGAAAAATGAAGATTTTTTTTTAATTTACCAATCAAATGAATATGTATATACAAAATATATGGTATCAATTATTACAGAATATGATAAAGTGATTGGCGGGAATAAAATCCCAGGGGGCTTGTTCTATGAAAAACAAATTATTTTGTACGTCATTGTAGTCAATATTATCGGGTTTAACCCAGTTACATAAGCAGTAGGACCCCAATGCAGCGTCAAATTAACATGCAAGTTAAGTGTCATAGTAATGGACCATCATTTCCAATACCTAAAAGTGAAAATGTTAAACAAAACATTTTCAGTATTAATTTTCAATTCATATTCCTGTATTTTCAGGTGAAATTGGCTGTATATTGAGCTAATATCATTCCAGTTGTATTACTAGACACTTGTAAATGAATTTGACACTGCATTTTGGGGTTCTTGTACTTAACTGGGTTAAACCCGAGTTACAGTCTTATTCACAAAAATAGCGTACAAAATAAGTGTAAATATTTGTTTTTTTTCTTCGTTTCTAGATTGAAACGTGGATGAATTTTCATGACCATATTCCAAACCATTTGGGAAATCGCCAAAAGATTGACAAGGGTTGAAAAAAATTTATTAATCAGATTTTCGGATAAAAGTCCCCACTTATAGGGGAGCACACACGAACATCATTCTGCATTAATATATAGGCGATCAGGGTTTTTTTAACATCAATACTATTAATGAACTAAGACGGTCAATAAGGTCCTGATGAGGTATTGTAGAGTCGAGAATTCTCATGTCCATACATATCTGTAGGATATTCGTCCATTCGATTCAAGTTCTTCTTTAAGACATTTTGAGTTTTCAATATTCACATGAGTAGTAGTAGGGAGCAAGTAAAAAATGTCGCATTGACCTTTGTGCACTTAAACTTGTGGCGGTCACGTGGCGATCACAGAGGTCAAGTGCACTTGGCGTTGGCAGGTGGCGTTGTGGCGTTGGCCGGCAGGTGGCGTTGTGGGGGAGATTATGGATTGCATCAGCATTGGCTGGGTGCCAAGTTTTGACCACTATAGTTCTGGCAACCTTTGACCTTGTATTCCTCCGCGGTGATCCGGTCATGTCTGGCGGTGATGCGGTCTGCCCTCGCGGAGAAAAAGTAGTCCCCAGACTTCAAATACGCTGCATGGTCCGATTGGGTCGTATGAGGTATCAATGTGAAGCATTCGTGAAGGCGCATCCAACGGGATGGGTGTGACGTGGAACTGACGTTATTTCGCGCATGCGCAGTAGACAAAGTGTATGGAAATAGACGTTTTGGCGTCTAGGTGGGTCCCTAGTGGTCCGATGGAGTCGGGTGAGGTATCAGTGTAAAGCAGTCGAGAGGGAGCATCCATCGGGATGGATGTGACGTGGAACTGACGTCGTTCTGCGCATGCACAGTAGACAAAGTGTATGGAAATACCCGTTTTGGGGTCTAGGTGGGCCCCTAGTAGTCCTATGGAATCGTATTAGGTATCAATGTGAAGCATTCGTGAAGGAGTATCCCAGTGGGTGGGTGTGACGTGGAACTGACGTCATTCTGCGCATGCGCAGTGGATCAAGTGTATGGAATTGACGTTTTGGGGTTTAGGTGTTCCACTATTGGTCCGATGGAGTCGAGTGAGGTATCAGTTTAAAGCAGTCGTTAGGCAGCATCCCCTGGACTGGAGTGTCGTCCGAGTTCAACATTCTGCGCATGCGCAAACAAGGAATTGTGGGAAAAGGGCATCGGAAGGAACGTTTTGGGGACGAGAGGGGCCCCTAATCGTCCGACGGGGTCGTATGAGGTATCAATGTGAAGCATTCGTGAAGGAGCATCCGAAGGAAGCTGAGGTCATTCTGCGCATGCGTAGTGGACAAAGTGTATGGAAATAGACGTTTTGGGATCTAGGTGGACCACTATTGGTCCGATAGAGTCGTATGAGGTATCAATGTGAAGCATACGCGAGGGAGTATCCACCTAGACTAGGGTGTCGTCCGTGTTCAACATTCTGCGCATGCGCAGACAGAAAATTGTGGGAAAAGGGCATTGGAAAGAACGTTTTGGGATAGGGATGGGCCACTATTGGTCTGATGGGGTCGAGTGAGGTATCGTTGTCAAGCAGTCCTGAGGGAGCATCCGACTGGGTGGATGTGACGTAAAACTGACGTCATTCTGCGCATGCGTAGTAGACCAAGTGTATGGAAATAGACATTTTGAGGCCGACATGGGCCACTATTGGTCCGATGGTGTCGTTTGAGGTCTTCTCTTGAAGCCCACGTGAAGGTACATCCGGCTGGACTATTGCATCGTCCGTGTTCAAAAGTCTGCGCACGCGCAGACAGGAAATTGTGGGAAACGGGTATGGAAATAGACGTTTTGGAGTCTAGGTTGGTCCCTAGTGGTCCGATGGAGTCGAATGAGGTATCAGTGTAAAGCAGTCTTGAGGGAGCATCCACCGAGATGGGTGTGACGTGGAACTGACGTTATTCTGCGCATTCGCAGTAGGTAAATACGGAAATGGAAATACACGTTTTGGGGTCTGGGTGGCCCCTAGTGGTCCTATGGAGTCGTATTAGGTATCAATGTGAAGCATTCGTGAAGGAGTATCCGGGGGGATGGGTGTGACGTGGAACTGACGTCATTCTGCGCATGCGCAGTGGACCAAGTGTATGGAAATATACGTTTTGGGGTCTAGGTGGGCCACTATTGATCCGATGGAGTCGAGTGAGATATCAGTTTAAAGCAGTCGTGAGGGAGCATCCACCGGGATGGGTCTGACGTGAAACTGACGTCATTCTGCGCATGCGCAGTAGACCAAGTGTATGGAAATAGACATTTTGGGGCCGATATGGACCACCATATGGTCCATATGAGTTGTGGGAGGTGTCAAAGTGAAGTTTTTGTGGGATAGAGTCAGAATAGCGTGTTTTTTCATTGCAAGTCGCGTCAATCTGCGCATGCGCAGTTGGATGTAGTAAGTAAAGTGGTCATTTTTGGGAAGTGAAGGAACGTATTTGGTGTAAAGATGTACCACTATTGCTCCGAATGCGTTGTGTGGGATGTCATTTTGTAGCTCTCGGGGTGTAGATCCGACTTGATGGATGTCTACTGCATCTGTGACGTCATCGTTGACGTCATCAGTACGAGTAGTAGCCAAAGTGGGCGTTTTGGGGCGGTGAAGGAAGGTATTTGGTGTAGAAATGGACCATCCTTAGTCCGAATTCGTCTTGTGAAGTGGTATCTTGTAGCAACGCCCGCCAACGCCGAGCTCAACGCTTCAACGCCCTGGTGAATTAGCCCAAAGGCTCTGATTTTCATGGAATTGCCACCAATACATCGAAATGCAGTGACGCCCGTCAACGCCCGTCGTTACGCCGTAACACTCTAACATAACACCTTGACGCCATGATATAGACCGGATAGAGAACAACAACAAAAACAAAGATGACAGAAGAGAGAACAACAAAAACAACAACATCAACAAGTTTTTTTATTCTCCCCAATGTTACATCATACCCACGCTAGGGGAGCCGCGTTGGGCATGTTTACAATACAAGTAGCATCTTGTCCAATCAGAGGCCGCCATTTGGCAATGCATCTGTCATACTTGTTCTTGCCCTTTAGAAATATTCTCGCCCGGGCGAACGCAGCGCGCGGGCTATCCGGCCGCATGCGGGATCATCGGAAGTGCGCGGGTTATCCGGCCGCACGCCTGCGCGGGTGAAAAAATGTCACTTCCGAGCTCTGAGCTTCGAGAGTTCCGAGCTCCAACGGAGCTCCGAGTTCCAAGAGCTCCAGAGCTCTTGAAGCTCCGGAGCTCGGAGCTCTTGCAACTCGGAGCTCCGGGGCTCTTGGAGCTCCGAGCTTTTGAAACGCGGAGCTCCGTTGGAGCTCGGAGCTCTCGAAGCTCAGAGCTCGGAGGTGACATTTTTTCACCCGCGCAGGCGTGCAGCCGGATAACCCGCACACTTCCGACGATTCCGCATGCGGCCAGATAACCCGCGCGCTGCGTGCGGCCGGGCGAGAATACATCGAACGAGCAAGAACGAGTATGACAGATGCAGTGCCAAATGGCAGCCTCTGATTGAACAAGAGCCTACTTGTATTGTAAACATACCCAACGCGGCTCCCCCAGCGTGGGTATGATGTAACATTGGGGAGAATAAACTATATGAAAAAACTTGTTGTTGTTATTGTTGTTGTTCTCTCTTCTGTCATCTTTGTTGTTGTTGTTGTTTTCTATCCGATCTATACCATGGCGTCAAGGTGTTATTCTAGGGTGTTAAGGCGTAGCGACGGGCATTGAAGGGCGTCACTGCATTTCGATGTATTGGTGGCAATTCCATGAAAATCAGAGCTTTTGGACTAATTCACCAGAGCGTTGAAGCGTTGAGCTCGGCGTTGTCGGGCGTTGCTACAAGATGTCACTTCACACGACGCATTCGGACTAAGGATGGTCCATTTCTACACCGAATACCTTCCTTCATCGCCCCAAAACGCCCACTTTGGCTACTACTCGTACCGATGACGTCACCGATGACGTCACAGATGCAGTGGACATCCTTCAGGTCGGGGACTACACCCCGAGAACTACAAAATGACACCCCACACGACGCATTCGGAGCAATAGTGGTCCATCTCTACACCAAATACCTTCCTTCACTTCCCCAAAATTATCACTTTACTTACTACACCCAACTGCGCATGCGCAGACTGACGCAACTTGCAATAAAAACACGCCATTCTGACTCTACCCCACAAAAGCTTCACTTTGACACCTCCCACAACCCATTTGGACCATATGGTGGTCCATATCGGCCCTATAATGTCTATTCCAATACACTTGGTCTACTGCGCATGCGCAGAATGACGTCAGTTCCACGTCACACCCATCCCGGTGGATGCTCCCTCGCGACTGCTTTACACTGATACCTCACTCGGCTCCATCGGACCAACAGTGTCCCACCTAGACCCCAACACGTCTATTTCCATACACTTGGTTCACTGCGCATGCGCAGAATGACGTCAGTTCCACGTCACTCCCATCTCCTCGGATACTCCTTCACGATTACTTCACATTGATACCTAATGCGACTCCATAGGATCATTAGGGGCCCACCTAAACCTCAAAACGTGTATTTCCATACACTTTGCCTACTGCGCATGCGCAGAATGACGTCAGTTCCACGTCACACCCATCCAAGTGGATGCTCCCTCACGACTGCTTTACACTGATACCTCACTCGACTCCATCGGACCACTATCGACTTCCATACCCTTTTCCCACCATTTCCTGTCTCTGCATGCGCAGACTGTTGAACACGGACGATGCATTAGTCCAGTCGGATGCTCCTTTACAAGAGCTTCAAAATAAGACCTCATACGACACCATCGCACCAATAGTGGCCCATGTTGGCCTCAAACTGTCTATTTCCACACACTTGGGCTACTGCGCATGAGCAGAATGACGTCAGTTTTACGTCACATCCACCCAGTCGGATGCTGTCTTACGACTGCTTGACAACGATACCTCACTCGACCCCATCAGACCAATAGTGGCCCATCCCGATCCCAAAACGTTCCTTCCAATGCCCTTTTCCCACAATTCCCTGTCTGCGCATGCGCAGAATGTTGAACACGGCCGACACACTAGCCTAGGTGGATGCTCCCTTGAGTATGCTTCACATTGGTACCTCATACGACTCCATCGGACCAATAGTGCCCCACCTAGACCCCAAAACGTCTATTTCCATACACTTTGTCCACTGCGCATGCACAGAATGACGTCAGTTCCACGTCATACCCATCCTCTCGGATGCTCCTTCACGAATGCTTCACATTGATACCTCATACGACCCCGCCGGACCACTAGGGGCCCCTCTCGGCCCCTAAACGTTCCTTCCAATGCCCTTTTCCTACAAACCCCTGTTTACGCATGCGCAGAATGTTGAACACGACCGACACACTAGCCTAGGTGGATGCTCCCTTGAGTATGCTTCACATTGGTACCTCATACGACTCCATCGGACCAATAGTGCCCCACCTAGACCCCAAAACGTCTATTTCCATACACTTGGTCCACTGCGCTTGAGCAGAATGACGTCAGTTCCACGTCACACTCATCCCCTCGGATACTTCTTCACGAATGCTTCACTCTGATACCTAATACCATTCCATAGGACCACTATGGGCCCACCCACCTAGACCCCAAAACGTGTATTTCCAGATACTTTGTCTACTGTGCATGTGCAGAATGACGTCAGTTCCACGTCAAACTCATCCCGGGGGATGCTTCCTCACGACTGCTTTACATTGATACCTTACCCGACTCCATCGGACCACTAGGGACCCACCTAGACCCCAAAACGTCTATTTCCATACACTTTGTCTACTACGCATGCGCAGAATGACGTCAGTTCCACGTCATACCCATCCTCTCGGATGCTCGTTCACGAATGCTTCACATTGATACCTCATACGGCCACGTCGGACCATTGGGGCCCCTCTCGACCTCAAAACGTTCCTTCCAATGCCCTTTTCCTACAATTCCCTGTTTACGCATGCGCAGAATGTTGAACACGGACGACACACTAGTCCATAGGATGCTCCCTCACGACTGCTTTACACTGCTACCTGACTGGACTCCATCGGACCAATAGTGGCCCATCTAGACCCCAAAACATCTATTTCCATACACTTGGTCCACTGCGCTTGAGCAGAATGACGTCAGTTCCACGTCACACCCATCCCCTCGGATAATTCTTCACGAATGCTTCACACTGATACCTAAAACCATTCCATAGGACCACTAGGGGCCCACCCACCTAGACCCCAAAACGTGTATTTCCATACACTTTGTCTACTGTGCATGCGCAGAATGACGTCAGTTTCACGTCAAACTCATCCCGGTGGATGCTTCCTCACGACTGCTTCACATTGATACCTCACCCGACTCCATCGGACCACTAGGGACCCATCTAGATCCCAAAACGTCTATTGCCATACACTTTGTCTACTGCGCATGCGCAGAATGACGTCAGTTCCGCGTGCCTTCCATCCCTTTGGATGCGCCTTCACGAATGCTTCACATTGATACCTCATACGACTCCATCGGACCACTATCGACTTCCATGCTCTTTTCCCACCATTTCCTGTCTGTGCATGCGCAGACTGTTGAACACGGACGATACATTAGTCCATCCGGATGCTCCTTCACAAGAGCTTCAAAATAAGACTTCATACGACACCATCGGACCAATAGTGGCCCATGTCGGCCCCAAACTGTCTATTTCCACACACTTGGGCTACTGCGCATGCGCAGAATGACGTCAGTTTTACGTCACATCCACCCAGTCGGGTGCTCTCTTACGACTGCTTGACAACGATACCTCACTCGACCCCATCAGATGAATAGTGGCCCATCTCGATCCCAAAACGTTCCTTCCAATGCCCTTTTCCCACAATTCCCTGTTTGCGCATGCGCAGAATGTTGAACACGACCGACACACTAGTCCAGGTGGATGCTCCCTTGTGTATGCTTCACATTGGTACCTCATACGACTCCATCGGACCAATAGTGCCCCACCTATACCCCAAAACGTCTATTTCCATACACTTTGTCCACTGCGCATGCACAGAATGACGTCAGTTCCACGTCATACCCACCCCCTCGGATGCTCCTCCACGAATGCTTCACATTGATACCTCATACGTCCCCGTCGGACCACAAGGGGCCCCTCTCGGCCCCAAAACGTTCCTTCCAATGCCCTTTTCCCACAATTCCCTGTTTACGCATGCGCAGAATGTTGAATACGGACGACACACTAGTCCATAGGATGCTCCCTCACGACTGCTTTACACTGATACCTCACTCGACTCCATCGGACCAATATTGGCCCACCTAGACCCCAACACGTCTATTTCCATACACTTGGTCCACTGCGCTTGAGCAGAATGACGTCAGTTCCACGTCACACCCATCCCCTCGGATACTTCTGCACGAATGCTTCACTCTGATACCTAATACCATTCCAAAGGACCACTAGGGGCCCACCCACCTAGACCCCAAAACGTGTATCTCCATACACTTTGTCTAATGTGCAAGCGCAGAATGATGTCAGTTCCACGTCAAACTCATCCCGGTGGATGCTTCCTCACGACTGCTTTACATTGATACCTCACCCGACTCCATCGGACCACTAGGGATCCATCTAGATCCCAAAACGTCTATTTCCATACACTTTTTCTACTGCGCATGCGCAGAATGACGTCAGTTCCACATCCCACCCATCCCGTTTGATACGCCTTCACGAATGCTTCACATTGATACCTCATACGACCCAATCGGACCATGCAGCGTATTTGAAGTCTGGGGACTACTTTTTCTCCGCGGAGGCAGACCGCATCACCGCCAGACATGACCGAATCACCGCGGAGGAATACAAGATCAAAGGTTGCCAGAACTATAGTGGTCAAAACTTTTTTCAGGTGTTTAAAAATAGGATTATGTTACATATGGAATATGTGACAAAAAACAGCGTGGGTGTGACGTGGAACTGACGTCATTCTGCTCAAGTTTGGCAACTCAGAAAGACGGAAGGGCTATACCAAGGGTCTATTTCCAGCAACGAGGGGTCTACTATGGACTGCCCCCTATATGCAATACCTTATATACAGTAAAAATGTACTATGAGGTATGATACGCTCTGGTGACTTGTAATAAACCAGTTGCCTTGTCATTTTCGCTCAAATTGTTCAGTTTTATACCATTTTAACGCAAGGCGTTCAGATCTTTCGAATGTCGGGGAGAATATTTAGAAATTTTCAAGTGTAACATAGAACAACTACGCCGATAACATATGTTGCCAAGCAGGACTATGCAGATTTACCTTCCCTTGAACTATGGCATCTAAAATGCATTATATCGGACACCAACACCAATTTAATTACTCAACATGATATTTCCCAACGTAAAACTCGTCGACAATATTAAATACTGTGACTACGTAACAATTATTTGCGTCTTAGCAATTATTTTTGACGATTCTGAGAGAATTTTCGATATTTACCAGAAGGAGAAAAGTACCAATTTTACATCAATTCGACCATAATTCTAGTTATTTTTACACATTCCGTGCCTATCTGATATGATTTAGAAGCTAGAAAGGGAGATTATAATTCGGACAATTGCTGCAAACCCATCGTCATGGCTATTACGATAATATTTGAGGTTTTATCTCGAAATGTCGATTTCAGATGACAAAAGCCACCAAAACAAAGATGGGGTAGGGGGAAAGGGGCGGAACGGATATCCAACGAAAAGGCCCTTATATGGCAAGTGTGATATACTAGTGTACTCGTATACTCTCGCAGACTATTATGCGACAGCAACACTGTTTTCATAAAATACACATTAATCATATAGTCCATGGTTTCAGATTATTGGTCCCCCTCAAAAATTTTAATACAGCAGAGCGCCCGGGTCTGACCACATGATAATTACCCTTCCCTTTTTGGTAACCAGTACTTACAGTACCAAGCTTCTGGGTACTACCATTCCTTCAAAATGACATATGCGGATGGGTGGCTCGGCTGAGCTATATGGCGAGTCGGGCCGCGAAGTCAACCTTCGTCAGCCTCAGTTACATATGGAATATGTGACAAAAAACGGCCTGGTCGACCCCATGTGCTTTTTTATCTCGCCACGAGACGGGAAACACTGAGAAGAAATATTATTGGAATCGATTGTCAGGATTTTTCCAGGAAATGAACGAAATATGGCGTATTTTGGGTCATTTCAATAGATTTTCCAGAAAATATGGAGTACGTTCCGAAGGAAGAAAATTTATCCCGGGTTGAATTTGCATAACTGGCTTGTATACTGAATTAATGGTATGAGCATTTCCATATAGAAAATATATACTTTTATAGGGGTTTTCTGGATGGTTTGGCAACTCAGAAAGACGGAAGGGCTATACCAAGGGTCTATTTCCAGCAACGAGGGGTCTACTATGGACTGCACCCTCAAGTGCACAAAGGTCAATGCGACCATTTTTGCTTGCTCTCTACTACTCACATGCATTCAATGCCAGAGTTCTTAGAAATAGTGGCGCAATGCCTTTCCCAACATTCTTTTACCTCCTGAGAGGCCCTCGTCAACAGGGCTGAAAGAAGCTTGGTGGTGCAGCTCCCAGAAACAGCTAGGAATCTGGCTTTGTGTGGTGATTCATGCATATTGGGAGTCCAGTACACTTTCAGTATATCGTTATGAGTGGTTCGTAGACAAATACCTCTTTCTTTGAGAAACGTTTTGTGATTGTTAAATAAATCTCCCAGAGTAAATGCTGTTTTGGGGGTAAGTAGACGTATTCGGCGATGGTGTGCTTATACTCAATTCCTTAACCATCACCTGGTAATAGTAATATTTACATTTGAATATTATATTATCTGGAGCTTTGTCTGCTGGGACTATGGCGAATTTACTCTGGAGATTTGCTAGAACTTCTTGCGAACTGAGGTTTCTCAGTACTTGTTTTGCTTGGAGAAGGGTGCTACTATCAATATGGTGGATTGTTTCAACGACCTTGTTCCTGGTGAGGTCCAGCCAGTCAGCGAGTATTGTAGATTCAACTTTGTCTTGCTTTGACCACTGAATATCAAACTCTTCCAGTGCTGTCAGGGCTATTTTCTGGTTCACCTTCAGGTTTGTTTTCTCGGCTCTCTATATTAGGTCCTTTCATCAGGAGTGTTTTAGGTATAAAACCATATCCATGTTACCAGTCACAACATGCTTGCATGATGTGTAGATAAAGTTCGACGATTTACAATCATAACTATACGCTCTAAACATGTATAAGTTCCAGTCAAACTCCTTGACATCATTAGAGCAGTTGAATATTTTGGTGGCTATGGATTTAGTATACTTATATGAAATGCAAGGGGGTTCTGTGAACTTAAAATCGTTTGGTACAGTGCTATCTCTATCGATATAACTGGCAAGCGTTAGATCCGACATTTAACACCAAGCCGTCGTCCAAAAAAAGAACTTCCGTGTCAGTAATTCCAATGACAGTTCCAATGAAGGGAACTTCGCGTCAGTCAGACAATGGCGATAGTCAAAAGGCTCAGGCGGGTTACATGAAAGTAAATTATTGAACGAACAGTTATGTAAAGTTCACTGCATGGACAGGACAATTTTGACCAGTTTGTATCTTCATGCATTCCTCCACTGCTATTGTGTCACTTGTGTGGTTGACTAGCAAATGCTAGTCGCTGGGTCTTGCATGAAGCTGTATGAGTTGTAACTTAATAAAAATTTGCTTGTTGGCCTACAATTCAGGTGGATTTCGGCATATCGGTATCGGTCATGTGAGGCGAAGTGAGGTAAATTTACGGGATTTCCAATAGTGGAACATGGCAAGTGGTCGGCTATTATTCCATTCGCTAACACGTCAAGTCACGTTGAAAAGCGGTCTCTCGCCTTACATCAACTATATCCCTGGATTTCTATGTCTGACCGAGATAAATTATGACAGTTGTATTGGAATATGACGAAAGGTATTTAACAATACTCATGATTCTTTCTTTCATTCCTAAAATAGTCCTTATTGTAACAGTGATTATGCAGATTTATAAGAATATATTTCAACAATATATGTTTATTCTTTATTGACTTCTGCTGAAAGTGCATAAAAGATTTCTCTTTTGTAATTATACTCTTCAGCGTTAACCAGTGTTTCATCCCCTAATAAAAAAAAGCCTAGCTTTAAAGTGACAGTAAACCCTCAAGTAAAGTTTCTATCAAATGAAATACCATTGCAAACCGTGTGGGAAAATATTTATGGTAATTGTTTACGATTTTATTACACAGAGTAAACTGAAAATAAAGCATGGTATTCTATGGTGGTCTGTTGCAATCATATTTAGGTCCAGTGACGTCACACTGCCTTATTACATATATTTCAAACTTTGTATTCACTTTCCAATGCTTGATTCAAGCTTAAGGTGTGTATACTTTGAGTTTCAACACAGACTCACTGTTCCAATGTGCATGTTTCACCAAAATCTGGGAAATTAAATGGAAGATTCAAATTGACTTGACACTTATGAGTTACCATGCACATTGGAACAGTGAGTCTGTGTTGAAACTCAAAGTATACACACCTTAAGCTTGAATCAAGCATTGGAAAGCGCATACAAAGTTTGAAATATATGTAATAAGGCAGTGTGATGTCACTGGACCTAAATATGATTGCAACAATCCACCAAAGAATACCATGTTTTTTTTGCAGTTTACTCTGTGTAATAAAATCGTAAAAAAAATTACAATAAATATTTTCCTACACTGTTTGCAATGGTTTTTCGTTTGATGAAAAATTTACTTGAGGTTTTACGATCACTTTAAACATACCGATGGACCCCTTTGTTCAGCTCAATGTTCATTAATCAGTACAAGACTAATATTAAATTACAGTCATCTTCAGGGTTAAATTATAATTTGGTTATATCTCTACATCATGAAACACCTGGCCAGAATATACTGGCTCGGATGTCACAATTTCATAATGTAAGAATATAATTAAAGTACAAGACTATGTTGTTTAAACCCACTGATTTTCATCGAAAGACTGGTCGAATAATTTATTCTATGTAGTAAATATCTGCATATTAATCTATGAAAGTTTCTCCGCTGCTAATTCGAATTATTTTTCAATCTTTCGACATATACATCAACTGGGCTGGTCGTATGGGTATTCCACCGTCTTTTCACTTTGACTGTCTTTCACAGTGAGATTTTTACGTCTTTCACAGCGAGTCTTTTGCGTCTTTCACAGACTTTTGCGACTTTCACAGTCCTTTTTGTTTTCTGAACTATCTGGGCCTATAAGACACTCGTGAACTAATGGTTTGAGTAATTTCTGCGTACAACAATTTTTTTTGTTATCAAACAAGTGTACTTGCTGAGGGACGGATTCATATAATTATGGAAAGGGTCATATCGACTAGGTAGGCGAATTTGCAAAAATGTCCTCGAAAACTATTATATCCATCTCTTAATATCAACAATGGGTACGTATCTTGGACTAGTGACTTTGCATTAATACATATCAGTTCGTGTTCATATACAATTCTGTATCACATCATGAAGCCCAACCGTTTAATATTTTGTAATTCTGTGCTTATTCTGGTCCTAAAGCCGACCTGAGAAAAGCTGACTTGAAATAAAACATCTATATTAACGTCAACTTTCAGGCCAGCAGCAATATTGATTCACGTAGATGATATTTCATGTACTAGGTGATTTGAGGGGGGCTCAGTGACACAATTATGCAGTGCACATATATACACGTAAGCATGAGTGTCAGCCCGGAAAAAAAAGCAGTAGGCAGTTCAGCAACTACTATTATTACCAGTTACCGGGACGTTTTCTGTAGGATATCCCTAATTTCGGCGTGTCATAAAACCTCATATCAGACCGATAAAACAACATCGGCGGGCGGCGGGCCGATAATGAGCTGCAGCCGAATATCGGCCCGCTACCTGACCTTTGACACAGTGACGTAAGATCGGTGACCCGCGCTTACCATGGTGATGTAATGCTTTAGCAGACGACAACAAGAAGAGATCACTCTCTGATCTGTACGCGCGGAGTGAGTATTTCATCATACAGGATGATATCCTCGCTGTTGTTTTTATTGAAGCTTGTTTTGAAACTGGTAATAATAGTAATAACATGATTTTTTTCGGGACATTATACTTTTTATTGGCCCTCCATCAGTAATTAGCAGCCCACCATAGTCATTAGCGGCCCTCGGGCCCTTCGGGCCCTTGGGCCGCTAATGACTATGTTGGGCTGCTAATTACTGATGTCGGGCCAATAAAAAAGTATAACGCCCTGAAAAATCATGTTATTGTTATATTATTATTATTATTATTATATCCCATACCATATATGTTCATCCTGATTGGTTGGAACTCGGTCACATGACTTTCTGTAATTTGTGATAGCACACGGTCTCGGGACAATACACGAAAATCCTGTGACGTCATCGCTGATTGTAAACAGACTGCGCGCCTCTACTCCCGGGCAAAACATTGAAAGTTTCAAGGGAGACAACTCGATTAACATGCAGATTTATAGGCAGTCGCCCCAAACGGTTATCATTTATAGTCGTGGTTTAGCGTCGTATCTTGAAACGAAATTTATGGATATGATTCATTCGTCACAAAACTTAAATTCGTTTTTGTATATAAAATATTTTCATGACAAATACTAAGCAAATGAACATTTTAGCAGTGGATAAACTGAGGCCTTCAGTACGGCATACCCCGGTACGTTACATTGCCGTTAAATTGAGCTACCGGGTGATTTAATTGTCATATTTCATGTCCTACGGAAGTTTAAATTTGAACTTCATCATTATAAGATGCCTTATCTTCTTTATGGGGCTAAGGTAATGCGACTATATATTTAGAAATAAAATTTGTACTAATGGTACGGTACCATTGTTTTTACAAAACACAATACTTTCGTATCCGTTCTGACCAAATTGTCATTTTCTGTTCATTTTCCACTTTGATCGAAAGCAATCTAGTGTTGCAATGCCGCTTTTTATAAGCTGTGACTTACATCAAATATCGTTTGGATTAAGGTCTTAGGTGTCATTTTAGCCTCCGGATATCTATTGGTCCCAACCTAAGCTTTTTTTTGGAAGCCTGTCTTGGCGAATTTGGTTTAAAATCTCGGCAAATCGTGTTATGCGTGTACAAGTAAACATCGCAAGAAATAGCTGAAGATAATGATATTATTTATGAAAATAATTCATGGCATTCATATTTTCATGATCCCGTAATACTGAGATGAAAATATGTATTTAGGTTTTCTTTCTATGGATGCGTTTGCAAAGGAAAGTTATCAAAACTATATACTGTCTGGAATATCGCGAAAAAATCGCGTCACATCGGCACCATCTTTCCTCATTAATATTACAAGGAAACAGCTAAAGAAGCAGAAATGATATTTTATTTCATGATCCTATAATACTAGACAAGAAATTTATGCATTTAGATTTATATTTTACGGGAGCCTTTTCAAGTAAAGTTATCAATACCAAGTGTCGGTATCGCGGAAAATTCCTGGCGAATTGACACCATCTTTTCCGATAAATATTACAAGAAAACAGATACAGCAATAATATTTATATTTTCATGATCCTATAATACTCGAGATGAAAAATAAACAGATTTTATTTTATAGATGCGTTTTCATAGTAAGTTACCGGTATTGAAACCTGGTGTCGGTATATCGCGGAAAATACGCGGCGAATACAATCTAACTATTCTTGTAAACATTACATGAAGAACGAAGAATATACAAAAACGTTTATATTTTCATGATCCTATGATACTCGAAATGAAAACTTGTATTTAGATTTGTATTTTATGGATGCGTTTTCAATGAAAGTTATTAAAACATTTTGTGTCGGTGTATCGCGAAAAATTCCCGTCGAATCGACACCATGCATTTTTTACGTTAAACTTCTCGTCGTGAGGTGAAAGTAATGTGTAGTAAAAGATATATTTCTGAAACGGGTATCTGTACAGGTTTAATAACAAGTAAACAGAATCAAATATCGAAGAGATACAGGCAGAGTTATTAACTGTTGGTTACCATCTCCGGCGTATCCCCCCCGTCATATTTTCGCGGAATAGGCGGTGCCCACTAGGCCTGGGTTTAAAGATTGCTAGAATATCAATTCACTGATCATATGTCATAAGAATGTTTTTTAATGCAATGCATGAATATAAGTTCTGTGTCTAATGTATCGCATCCATAAATTTCCTCCGATATATAACGCTAAATCACGACTATAAATGTGAGCCATCTTAGGCCATTGCCTATTAATTTGCATGTTAATCGAGTTGTCTCCCTTCATACCAAGCGCTTTCTGCCAGAAAGTTTCGCGCGCAACACCGGAAGTGGAACCCGATTGTAAACATTGGCAACCCGTGTATAGCGCACGGACTCTGTAAAAAAACACATGCATCCAGCATGTCCAGTGGAGCAACAATTAGTCAAACAAAATGTGGAACATTGTATCCGTATGCGTATACTAGCCGTATGGTGATTAATATTTTTCAGCTTTTGGGACGAGGAATTTTTCTTTATCAGCTCAAACCGCCGATGAGCCGAATTTATCTGATCCAAAATAAAAGCGCACTTTCAAAGTCTCCCCTATACCCGCAACATTGAGCTTCAGCATGTACATTTCATGCCAGGTGTTCGCTCTGTCGCTGAAGGAAAGAGATGACGTCATAGTCTGGGTCGATCGGGAGGTTGCTGATTTCATTCTGAGAAAACTCCAAAATAAAATAACCATAACTTTGGTAAATGAAAAATGTTGGGTCACACGAACTTACAGAATTCGACATCAGTCTTATAGAAAATATCCCTGATACACTGATAAAACGAATAGTGCATGCTACGGAGAGTGATATCACAATTTGCCAGCCGAAGCACTCGTTGAACTCACCTGACTCGAGCTGCCAAATCGTGATTTCACACCCCGCAGCACTATCTGTATAATATCACAATATTGGCCCATCTCGACCCTAAAACGTCTATTACCTTGCACTTTTTTTATTACGCATGCTCAGAATGACGTCAGTTCTACGACATACCCATCATGTCGGATGGTCCCCTACGAGCGCTTCACATTGACACCTCCCACGGCCCATTCGGACCAATATTGGCCAATCTCGACCTCAAAACGTTCACCCCTGATTTGCCTATATACCACGCGTGCGTCATATAACAAAAATCAACCCCTGGCCACGAGACCCCTCCCATCGTGTTCTACATCACAAAGAAAACAAGGTGCCACATCCCATAGTAAAATCCATGCGTTCAGAGTGTTCAGATGGCGCTACGACCTTAATTTTCGTATCATCCGGGTATGGGGGAATTTGCCCCCCCCCCGTCTCCCCCTTCCTGGACGCCAGTTTTCATGATCTTACACAAGCGGACCTACACGGATGTTTTTTTTTCTTTTACCTTTTGCGAGCGATTGTACCTTGACATATTATATAGAACTAACGGGCCGGTGTATGTATCAATGCATTCATACCACTGAAGACCATGTTGAGATTTGCTGGTCCGCGATGACGTCATTGCTCAGGCTAAATTCGAGTCCATTCACCTTTGTGCACTTAAAGAGCAAATTGAGGCCCAGCAAGAGTTATCTGCTCCTACATAAGCCCCAGTGATTTCCAGTGTTAATCTACGGTAAATGCATGTATGGGATAGGGGTGGTCATTTTTTTTTCTTGTGGATTTTACTATGGGATGTGGCACCTTGTTTTCTTTGTCTCGCAATGTAAAACACGATGAGAGGGGTCTGGGAAGGTGTATCAGGGGATATTCACTGAATCTATGTGCCCCTCTTCCACCCCGGAATATTGTCCCTTGTCCCTGCTGTGTCCAATGCAAGTCTGACCGAAAACACATGGGCATTGTTAAATACATTGGTCATTAATTAATAATCTGATTGTCTTTTGTGCTCATCCAGTCAGTTATTCCAGATGATGTACTTGTCTTGTCATCAAATAAAACTCCATTTCCAAACCTTTATTTTTTGAGTAACGAGGTTCTTATCCATTCAAATGATAACTTTTGCCGAGTAGAACAACTCTTCAACAAAATATAGGACTCAGGAACCAGGAAATAATTTGAAAAAAGGCACCACTATTTTCTCGACAGCCATGCCATATATCAAGTTCCTGTGATGAATAGCTTTCCAGAAATAAATGTTTTTTCTTCATAATGTAGATTATACATGTACTTTAATCTCGATGAAATAACATTGCAATTCTCTCCATATAAAACTCCATTACAGTTGTTCATGTACCGGGCCTCAATCACATAGGGAGACGTCATAATATATTCATGCTCACTGGCACAAAGCTCATTGATGCCGTATAAAGTAATAACATAATAGCAGGCGGTTCTTGGGAGTGTCGCTTATTTCCCATGCCCAGTGAAATTGCCGAATGATAGACCACACACACCTCTATGACCGTATACGGCATTGTTGACCTTTGTGCTGGTAAACACGAATACATCATGATGTCTCCCTATGTAATTGAGGCCCGGTACATGAAACAACTGTCCTGGAGTTTTATACGGAGATAATTACAAAGTTTAAGCGGAGTTAACAACTGATTTTTCACAAATCCAAAAGTAGACGACTAATTAAAATGGACAGACTATAATATATCGATGACGGCCCTGCTCCCCCATCCATCCCACCCGCCCTGATTTTTCTCACCCCTTGAGCAAGATAGCTGAAACTTACCTCACTGTACCCTTGGATTCTGGTCTATCAGAAAATATAAACAAATTCAAGTTGGCCGCTGTTATGACGTCACAGTGATGTCATTTTCAAGAAAGGCATTTTTGGTCGATTTTTTTATTCATGTCATTTCTTCACAAAAACTGCATGATAAATAAGTAAATAATACTGTGATGCAGAAAAGCAGAAATTCTGAAGAAAACTGACGAAAACATCACTTTTCTGGTTCCCCACATGTCCGCCATTGCTAAAAAATGACCACAATATGATAAGCTACAAGGTCACGGAGTGTCAGCTCTCAAGTTTTCGTCGATCTGGAGATTGGATAGAAAGTTTGATTGGGCATGATGCCCGACCCCTCCCCCCCCCCCCCGCCCGTAAGGGTTAATGTGGCCTTCGCTCAATTAGAGGAAATCTTTGCTACGCAAAAGCCTGAAATGTTTCATCTAAGCAAACGTTTATTCATCAAAATTATCTCACAAGGAGAGAGAAGAATCGATATAGTACTGCAGGAATGTTGAACAAATTTTGTTTCCGTGAACTTAAGCCCCATGTGGGATCCTTAAAGGAATTCGGATATTCAGCATTCAGCATGTTCATTAATAGAGTTTCATGTATGCTTCCTTGATCCGCACATCACCAGCGTTGTACAGCCAAGTGATTCTTGCTTGGTTTGGATCCGAACTGTATTCTTCCGCGCTCAGGTACGATCCGTTGAGGTTACCAGCGGTGCATATAGAACCCTCCGCAAACCACCAGCCACTGCGCATTCTCTCGAAACAGAAACTATTTGCAGGCCTATCGCAAGTGTTGCGATCGAACGTTGCAAAACATTGATTTGAGCATGTCGAGTAGAGATCCAATGCAGAGAAAGGCGTCAGGGAGTCACCGCTGTTCGGGGCGTCGGGGTCGACGCTGAAACTCCATATTTCAGACAGGTATCCCGTCGATTCGGTCCCGACCCAGAACGTATTGTAATGGACGTGATAAAATGACCCGTCGTCTGCGTCGAGACCGATCTCTAAACGGGCTGTGCTGAAAAAATGCGCCATCAGGCTAATTTGTCTCAGACCCGTCCAAAATTCCCCCATCAGATCGCCAAAGCCATGTTTGTAGTCGTACCAGTTCCTGTAGAAGTCGACTCTCCGTGACACATTCTCTGAACGGTTTTGGATGACAGTTTTCCCTCCTAGGACAAACTCACACAGTACCGGAAACGGTTTACTAATGGGCTCAGGCTGGGGAAAGTCTGGCGGAAACAAATCTAGGTCAGGGTCAGGTTTAACAAATGTTACAGTAGTGCCCGTGAGTCCTCTGGAATATCCCTCCTGACAATCTGAATAATAAAAGATTATAACATGAGTAGTGTGACTAGCGTCAGAGGACCTACGAAGTAGGGTGAGGAAGACGACTTGGGGGTCCAAGCGTAATGTTATAGGTCACCTAAGTAGGTCAAATTTTCATCAAAAGTAGGTCAGCTCAGAAATTGCTGGTAACAGTCCCCTAATGCACGTTCTTGCCAAAAATCAAGGTTCTAATGTCAAGGGTTCTCCTTATTTTGCCGACGAAAGGATTCGGATGGACTAACTGACTGACTCATTACTGGACAATTTGCAAATGAGAGCCTACTTCGTAGGAACATTATAGGGGCCTACACAATTGCCAGCCCTTCAAGTGTATATGTATATCAGGTTCCTACGAAGTAGGAATCAGCCCTCAGGATCGGTCAGAATTTGCTTAAACTTTCCATAATAACATGTTGGGCTAATATAAGACAAACCAGTGTTTATTCATACATAGAGTCACAATCAAAGCGCGACTGATATACATGTACTTATGCTTGTGTATATTTTTGGAGTACATCAGCTATAGCTGGCGATATCCGATAGAATATACATTCTCCTCCCGAATTTCCATATTTGGATCGTTAACTTTTCAACAGTTTGACTAATTAATCTGAAAGGAGATGGTATGATAAGACGGTATTTTAGCTTTTACATGGTGCGGTTGAAAAAAATGAAATGTACTGAAAATAATATTGTTTTAATGTAACGCCAAGAGAAAATGTATATACACAACAATATGTGAAAGTTCTAGCTCGATTGCGTTATGATTATAGTTATGATACGAAATTGAAATCCACAGCATGTTCTATTTCGTGATTATTTTTTTTCTAAATCGAGTCATTTAAACGCACATTTAGACACAGGACCCCTTGGAACAAAATGCCATTTAATTTGGAGATGTGTGGTGGCATTATATCTCCACTGCTGGGAAATCTTCTTGGTCCAAGGGGTTCTTCCTGTTTAAATGTGCAGATGAATGACTCGACTTAAAGAAAAAAGAACTATAGGGTCACCCAAATTCGTTCATCTAAATTGAGATCAGTCGGCCAACGGTCAAGGTCACTGGCCAAAACAATCAATCAAAAAATTTCAATGTTTGCGAATGGATATATGAGGGGAAGACGAAGTATCCGAAAAAATAGAGGTCAAAGGTCAATATCAAACATTTGGCCCAAACATCAGGAAATTCTCGAAATTCAAATTACAGATTAACCCTATCTGGCCTGGGATTTTTTTGATCTGTCCAGGACTGGGAGGGAGGGGGGGGGGGCGAAATGGCCCCCTCCTCCTAATTATTTTTCTCACCCCTTGAGCTAGGGGGCTGAAACTTACCACATTATACCCTTGGGTCAAGCTCTACCAGAAAATGTAACAAAATCCAAGATAGCCGCTTTGATGACGTCACAGTGAAGGCGTTTTTTGGTCGGATTTTCACGCAAAAACTGCATGATGAATTTGTAAATATTAATGTGATGTGAAATAAAATAGTTTTTGCCCACTTTTCATCGCGGAAAAGCAGAAATTTTGAAGAAATATGACAAAAATATCACTTTTCTGGTACCACACGTGGCCGCCATCTTGAATTTTCCCATGATCCTCTGCTCGGGGGGTTATGCAAATAGCCTCGAATTGACCCCAATATGATAAACTGTAAAGTCAAGGAGTTTCAGCTCTCCATTGATTATCTTTCCGGAGATAGCGCAGAAAGTTTGGTAGAGGGGTGGGAGGGGGGGGGGATTTTGCCAGAAAATGTAAAAATGTAAAAGTATCTACCAAAAATGACAAGTAGGGTTAAAGGTCAACTTCACATTGCTCCCCCACTCTTCCCCACCTGAAGATAGAAAAAAACCCCCAGGAAATTCTTGAAAACTTCGTGATATCACTTCAGACCAAGGATGTGAATCGTATTTCAGTAATATCTCACTCTCCTGGCGAAGAACAAAGCTCTTGAGATCAAACGGTCAAAGGCCAAGGCCAGCGGGGATAATAAAATAAGAAAGCCGCAGAAAGTCACATTTCTGAGAGTGGATTTAATAGGGGGAAGAGATGGGTCGGATACCAATGTTTAGTTCAAGAGGTCAACGGTAAAGCTCACGAACCATCAGCAAATCACTGAATCCTGATACACTGATAGATTTTGTTTAAGGGCGTAGTGTATGAAACAATAACGTGCGAATGTAGAACAATAACGTGCGAATGTAGAACAACTGCGGAAAATCGGCAAATTTGGCCAGGATTCTGACAGGAGATGAAGAGAAGGGATGACAACTAGTCTACAAAACTCACAGTCTGCACTGAGATCTGTTAGGCCGGTTACTTACTTCGGATTACCTGCTCACACGTGTTGCCATAGAAACCAGCTGGATATTCACATGTACCATTATGAAGAAATCCGCCATTCGCACAATGACTCACCTGTATAATTATATGAAATTGACACAGAACTGGTTAGTTAAGCAATAAGTAACACTCAATGATCAATCTAATTAAAATTAAATCCTATAGTGCTCCCCATTTCGATATGTCGCTTATAGGATCTAACAGGCTTGCAGTAACTCGCGTGTTAACCAATCCCGAGAACGCTTCATAGTGCTTTGAAGGGAACATTGATGACAAAGAATTTTGGTTGGCTCAGCCGAATTAGCCGGGTCGCTGGCGGGGTGTCTTTTCATGTTGCCGCGGTCCCGACATTGTGGCACCAAAATACGGAGTGTATGGACTGATCTTTGGTGTAAACATTGGGGTAAATGGACACAGTGAACCTATCTCCCTTCCCCGAGTCCAGACGCGACCATGATGACATAGTGCTATTAAATATCCATGGTATGGGCGTTCAGAACACCAAATTCAATTGAAATACGTAAGATCCTAGCTATATAGCGACATGTACGATTGGGGAGCATTGATAGGATATTAATTTATTAAGATTGAGTAACACTTAAAGGGGCTCATCGATTCCAGCTGATCTCTGGAAAACGATGTTTTCTAAAACCTGGACGAACGCTGGACATTTGTTTTGACCTGGGCATATATCCACGACTTTACACTCTCTGCTACAGATCCACACAATAAAGCTTATTGGTGCACATGCCGGTGGTAAATGGGTCAGCTGATCAATTCACTAATTATTTGTTTTGTAGCTTATAATCTGCGTATTACAAGCCGATGACGTGTGCGACTGATGAATACAGGTCACGATGCACCATTATGGTTTAAAAAAACGTCGATTTGTTTGTTTTCATTAAAGGTTTGATTAATGTAGTTCGCGCAAGGACCCATCTGGAAAGTGTGGTGTTAGCCGGAAGTTAAGTGCCTGCTGGAAAATTCTGCACATGAAGCGCATGTCGGACTTTGAAAGTTTCATGCCTCTGATTGACGTATTAAGTGACTTCACATAGCCTGATATAAAAGTTCCAGATGTGGCATTATACAGGACCCATCATCAGGCCACTACTTCTTTCTTGATTTATGTCATTGTAAATTAAACCTAGGTCGACTTTCTGTGCACATCAATCCGATCCGCTTGTTGTACTTTTCGAGTTTTCAGTAACTCGCAGTCCAATCTCACAGATTTTGCTGCAGACGGTACAGATGGATCATATACGATCATCGATTTAGTCTCTCAGGTTTGCGATATGAAAGTATCCGAGATAATTCCACATTTTCATAAGACAATTATCCCGGGGTCCGAGATAATTCCGCATTCTCGTTGGACGAATATCTTGGGGTCCGAGATAACTCCGCATTCTCATTGAACGATTATCTCGGGGTCCGAGATAACTCCGCATTCTCATTAGACGATTATCTCGGGGTCCGAGATAACTCCGCATTCTCATTGGACGATTATCTCGGTGATCGAGATAACTCTGCATTCTCATAAGAGAATTATCTCGGAGTCCGAGATAATTCCGCATTCTCATTGGACGAATATCGTGGGGGATCCGACTATATACGTCTGACATCCGTTTGGTCGGGTACAAGACAAAATGGTAACGGGGAACGGCAATGGACAAAATGACAACGGGACAAAATGGAAATGGGACGAAATGACAACTTGACAAAACGGAAACAGACAAAATGGCAACCGGACAATAAGGCAATCAAGCAAATTGGCAGCCGGACAAAATGGCAATTGGACAAAATGGCAACTGAACGATAGGGCAACGGAGAAAATAGCAACCGGACAAAATTGCAATCAGGCGAAAACGGCAACTGGACAAAATAGCAACGGACAAAATGGCAATATAATTTAAAACGTGTGTAAAGGCATTTCATGGACTATTTGAGGTATTATTTAATATACCCGGTATCTTTGCAATACAGTCACCATGTTTACCTCCTCCATGTACCTTACCCGAATGGTCGTTTTTACAATTAATAATATATGTATTTAGTCAAATTTTGCAAATTGACTAAATTAAAACTGACATCAGGGTCCGATATAATTATCTCGAGGTCCGAGATAATTTTGAAAAGTCCATGTCCCTTCTATGCTTCCGTACAAAGGTATCGTTGTGAGTTCAAAATAAACTTTTTTGACCTAAAACATGGAAACAAATGTAGTTGGTTTAAACACCTGGCCTAGTAGTAGCGTTAGGTGAAATTGAGGGCCCTTTCACCCGGATGTAACTATGACGTCACAACATCCGATGGTGGCGCCATCTGTACACATTGGTGGCAAAAACCCGCACTAGGGGGAGACAACTCGATCTGCATATTGGCGGCTGTGGGAGTGTGGTCAAAATGGCGGCTGTGGGAGTGTGGTCAAAATGGCGGCTGTGGGAGTGTGGTCAAAATGGCGGCGTGTGTGGTCAAAATGGCGGCGTGTGTGTTCAAAATGGCGGCGTGTGGGGTACAAGATGGCGGCATCGAGTGAGAGATCAAGGCATGTCCTGACTTGTTCTGCGTTGTACAGTTCTGCCATGCGGAGGATGGGTACTAGGATTTCGCTGACGTCCTAGTAATAAACATAATCTATAGGTGTTGTACCATGTTAATAGGATCAGTCTAGCATCTGTACCACCCTAGGGTCGAGCGTTTATTGTCCCGTGTATCTCCGCAAAAAATCAACAAACAAAATGGCGGCTCCAGGATGGTGTGGGGACGCCCTTTCCACATCACGGCGTCGATCCAAACCATAGCGCCATCTGCACACATTGACGCAAGGGAGACAACTCGTGTGGACCAAGGGTATGGAAATAGACGTTTTGGAGCTAGGGGAGTTACTCATGGTCCAATGGGGTCATATGAGGTATCAAAGTGAAGCCTATGTGGGGGGGCATCTGATGGGCTGGGTGTGGGGTTGAACTAGTGGCATTCTGCGCATGCGCGGTGGCCCAAGGGTATGGAAATAGCCATTTTGGAGCTAGGGGAGTTACTCATGGTCCAATGGGGTCATATGAGGTATCAAAGTGAAGCATTCGTGAAGGTGCATCTGATGGGCTGGGTGTGGGGTTGAAATAGTGGCATTCTGCGCATGCGCGGTGGCCCAAGGGTATGGAAATAGACGTGTTGGAGCTAGGGGAGGCACTCATGGGCCGATGGGGTCGAGTGAGGTATCAAAATGAAGCATGCGTGAAGGGGCATCTAATGGGCTGGGTGTGGGGTTGACATAGGGTCATGCTGCGCATGCGCGGTGGCCCAAGTGTATGGAAATATACATTTTGAGAGCTAGGGGAGTTACTCATGGTCCAATGGGGTCGAGTGAGGTATCAAAGTGAAGCCTAGGTGAGGGGGCATCTGACTGCACTAGCGGTTCGGGCGTTGTCACCATTCTGCGCATGCGCGGTGGCCCAAGGGTATGGAAATAGCCATTTTGGAGCTAGGGGAGTTACTCATGGTCCAATGGGGTCATATGAGGTATCAAAGTGAAGCATTCGTGAAGGGGCATCTGATGGGCTGGGTGTGGGTTGACATAGCGGCATTCTGCGCATGCGCGGTGGCCCAAGTCTATGAACATAGACGTTTTGGGCTCGAGCGGGGTTTCTCATGGGCCGATGGGATCGAGTGAGGTATCCATGTGAAGCCTAGGTGAGGGGGCTAGACTAGGGTGTCGTTTCCATTCTGCTGCGCAGGTCACGTGGGTTGTGACGTCACTTTCCCACAATGGCGTTCATCTTCGGACGTGGTTTGGTGGGTCTGCGCAAGTGTGTGTGTGTGTGTGTGACGTCACTTCCGGTTTTCACTAAAACTACCTCCAAACCCAGAAGAGTTCCAACGTTCAACCCTCCGGGGTGTTTTCCCGGCGGGCCCCGGCGCCCCCCAGCGCGCCCCGGCCGCAGCGCGCGCGCGCGTCAATGTGGGGAGAGGTTAAATCCACGCCTATTTCACCCGGATGTAAAAATGACGTCACTTCCGGTTTGGGTGAATGGGGCGTGACCTTTGGACATGTCCTGACTTGTCTGACCGCCATTGTTGGAAAATGGCGGATAATGGCGGCTAATGGCGGAAGGTGACCGCCATTGTGGCAAAATGGCGGATAATGGCGGAAGGTCACCGCCATTGTGGGAAACCCCCACAGACAGGTCAGTACATGCATTCCTATGATGTTCATTCATAATAAAAGGATTGACCTGTAATCTGTGTTGTTGTTGCTCTCTTTTTTGGACTAACCCATCAGAATAGTACGTATCACGGACTACACCCGTAGAGCTAGGCGCGCATGTGTGGCATGGTCTATAAAACACGTCCCTCTGTATCCCACACCTTCATTTCTACGGTTGCAGAGCCATGGCGGAGATCCAGCCCTATGCGACTCGCATTTTACAGCATGCCACCATGGTGAATTCATTCACGGGTTACCGAGCAGTGGTCCGGTCCATGTTTGCAGATGGCGACGACAACGAGGGACGACGCCAGATCCTGAACGAGTTCACAGAAGCGGTCCTCGACACAGTGCACTCGATGGAGAGGTGTGCCATCACTCACCACTACTGGACTATGACAGCCATCCTTGATGCTCGGGCTATGGACCACTTGCGCTCACGTCGGAACCAGCGACGACTGGTTGGCCTCACACTAGTCTGTGCCCTATTGACCCTGGTGCTGTGGTATTGACAGTGGGACTATAAATACGAGGGTCAGAGAGAGTGTGTGTCATTTACCCTTCGTCATTGGAGCAACCATGTCACCGAGAGACCTGCCCATAAATACGAGAGACAGACACAGTGTGTGTCATTCACCGTTCGACATTGGAGCAAGCATGTCACCCGTTCTACGAGCCATCCTTCCCCTTACACCCCGGGTGGGGTTACACGTCTATGAAGATAAAGTCACCCTGGTGGAAGACCGTGGAGATGTTTGCTGGTCGCCCGCTGAGACCGTATCGAATACGGTTACGCTACCTCGTGACGGCTGGACCAAATTTAAACGGGTGTTGAGCGGCGAGCTCGACGGACACCTCATCCACATAGACAATGCCATCTACGTATACCGTGCAACCTTCTTCCTACGCCTGGGCCGCTACCAAGACCCTACGCGAGGCTTCACCCTAGACCCCGATCTGTGGACAGCCTTCGAGAGAGTGGTGCCTATCGTGGACCAGCTGTTTACACCGGACGAGCGGTCAGCTGTTCAGTTGGAGTGGGCTCGTGCCCTGAGTGAAGCGGCGGCAGAACCCAATGAACAACTGTCTAGCCATGAACCCGACGACGAGGCCATTGATTACCCCACTAGACTCAGTCAGCCCAGTGACATGACCACCTGATCCTTTGATCTCACGGAGTTCTCCCTATAAATACGAGAGACAGTCAAATCTGGTACCATTCACGTACTGACCATGACGGAGCATATAATACTGGCGTATCTCAGATTAACCCCCGAGGTTTTCCTGCACGTGTATGCGGATAAGGTCGATATCATGGAGGAGGTGGGAGACATCTGTCATGCGGACCCTACACAACCGTGCCCGGCTCACATTCGTCTGTTCCGGGCGGGCTGGACCAAATTCAAACGGGTGTTGTCTGGTGAACTGGACGGCGGCCTCATCCACTTGTGTCACGATGTGTACATCCGACGCGGCCCTTTCTTTGCTCAATTGGCTCGGCTAGATGGGGTACAGTGCATTTTACCCTTCACCCTGATCTATGGTCTGCATTGGAAGATGCCGTGGTAGATGTGGATGAAGTGCTTATCAAGCGGTCATCAGACGAGTTGGACTGGTCATTTATCATGGACACTGTGGAAGGCAACGAAGAAAATCAGAAAGAAACTCCGGCCCAAGATATACCCGTTATAAATAAACGATAGAGCCAGGGTCCATCATCATTTGTCACCATGAAGCGCTGGGAGAAGGTGTTGGATAACTTATACTACAGTCCCGACAGTCCGGCGGCCTATAGTGCCTTGTCGGCTCTCTATCGAGCGGCCAAACCCCAGGGGATACAACGTGCCCAAGTCCGAGATTGGTTAAGAAAACAAGACACCTATACCTTACATCGATCTGTCCGTCGCCATTTTCTACGGAACCGGGTCATCGTGGGAGGAATAGATGCCCAGTGGCAAGCGGATTTGGTCGATATGAGCGCCTTTGCCAAACACAACGATGGGAATCGGTATATCTTGACGTGCATCGATATCCTATCCAAGTATGCGTGGGTGGTACCCATCCGGACGAAAACGGGGGCGAATCTCATAGCGGCGTTCAAAGATATCTTCAAGACCGGGCGCAAACCTTTGTATTTGCAAACCGACGAAGGCACGGAATTCCTCAACAGACCGTTCCAACAGTTTCTGAAAGCCCAGAAGGTGTTTTTCTTCCATAGGTACAACGAGACCAAGGCTTCCGTGGTGGAAAGGTTCAACAGGACATTCAAAGGGCGCATGTATAAATATTTCACCTATAAGAATACAAGGCGGTACATCGATGTTCTCCCGAAACTGGTGAGCGGTTACAATCGAGCCTATCACCGGAGTATAGAGAGAGCCCCCATTACCGTGACCCAAAGCAATGAAGCCCAAGTCCGCCGTGTCTTGTACCCCAGGCCATCGCAGCGAACGACGAAGGCGGTGTACAAGGTCGGGGACCCTGTACGGATCAGTAAAGTCAAGGGCAAGTTCGAGAAAAGTTACTTGCCCAACTGGAGCGATGAGCACTTCCTGATTAAACGGCGCCTACCCCGACAGCGGCGAGTCTATGAACTGGAAGATCTTCAAGGGGAACCGTTGCTAGGGACGTTTTACGAGACGGAATTACAGCCTGTCGTAAAAACACAGCAAGACTACTACACGGTGGAGCAGATTTTGAAAACGGAACGTCGACGTGGCAAACTGTTTCATTTCGTCAAATGGCAAGGCTGGCCCAGTTCTTTCAATTCCTGGGTCGCGGCCAACCAGGTGAAACGACTATAAAGCCAGACACCACTGCCGTCCTCCTTCATTCCACGTCCGACCACAGTGCTTTGGACCAACAGCAGCTGTCTCTGAACACAGCGTCTCCCAAAACGCGCAAAGCGCAAGTGGGCTTTGTGGTGCTAGTGCTAACCCTGCTGAGTGTGCTGTACGGAGGTGTGTTTTACGACGTAGCCTATGTCAGCACGTTACTTAACCAACTGAGAACACCAGCCACCAGCTAAACCGGTCTACAGAGAGCACCAGTCAACCCCGTATCGAGCCCAGTCACCACCACCACACCCCGTGTACGAGCCACAACGAGCTCCACACCAAGCTCAACATCTACACCAAGTACACCCAGTACGTCTGAAAACCCACCGGATTTCATCCCTCACAGTGAACAGACAACGACGACCGACGTTGTACCCACCCCCATCATCATCACTCGCAGTGTACAGACAACGACGACCGACGTTGTACCCACCACCACTCCAGTTCACTCGTACGAAATTTACAAGAGCGGGTTACCACGACAACGGATACACCTCGAACCATGGACCCTCGGTGGCAGCATCCCTTCACGTGTCTCATCGCAGGACCGACGGGCTCCGGCAAAACGCACTTCGTCCGGAAGCTCCTTCAACACGCCGACAGCATGATCACCCCACCCATTGCCCGAGTCGTGTGGTGTTACGGAGAATGGCAGGCAGCGTATGCAGCAATGCCCCACATCACGTTCGTGGAAGGCCTACCCAACCTGGCCGATTTGGAACCCGACACCTTGGTGGTTCTGGATGATCTCATGGCGGAGACGGATGCGCGGGTCACCCAACTCTTTACCAAAGGCAGCCATAATCGACGGCTCAGCATCATCTACATTGTGCAGAATCTGTTCAGTAAAAACAAGAACATCGGAACATCAGCTTAAATGCCCACTACCTGGTGGTCTTCAAAACCCCGAGAGATACCACTCAACTGCTGCACCTGGCGAGACAGATATATCCCGGCCGCACACCGTTTGCGTTGGAAGCCTTTAAAGATGCCACAACCCCTCAGCACGGTATATGCTCTTCGACCTCAAGCAAGCCACCCCCGACCACCTTCGACTACGGACCGGCATCTTTCCCGGAGAGATCCACCACGTGTACTTGCAAAAATAATGTAAACACACCCACAGTGGCGCCCCCAGCTGGGATGTGTGTGTGTGTTTGATGATGGAGATAATAAAAAGAATGAATACCACAGCAGGGTTGCCTTTGTCTCTGAGGTGGATAAAAAGGGCAGAGTTGTGGATTCTGGCATTAGTTGTACATGATGTCTGCGCGAGTACGGAAGCACGCTCCCACGCTCCGTGTATTGAAGACGGCCCCACCCGAGTTAGTCCGAACCATTGTACGCGGTGCGGACCCTGACCTTGTACGCTGTCTGTGCGAGATCGGGTACAATCTGTTAAAAGGCAACGTACCACTGACTCCGGCTCAGAAGACCAAGTTGGCCAAGCATAAGACAGGTCTCCGAACCCTAGTCCATAAGCGGGTCCCACAAACACAAAAGAAAAAGGTGTTACAGAAAGGCGGCTTTCTCGGGGCCATCTTAGCACCGTTGGCCGCTTCTGTGTTGGGTCCAGTACTGGGTGGACTCTTCGGCCGACAATGAACCACACGAAAAAAATGGTGCTCGTCGAACCACGTCGTTCCTTCAAAACCTCCAATCGCCCTACACTGTCCCACCTACGGTGAAGACCATAAACACCCTCGATGGAGAGATGCAACAGATCTTACAGAGACCGGGGTTAAGCGACAGTGAGAAAGTACAACGGTACAATGAGACGCTTCAACGGTACATGACGTTCATGGACCAATACAAAACCCTCTCTACCCCACCACCATCACCACCACCACGTGACACACCGCCGACCTCAGCACCGCTCCAACAGCCGCCATTACCAGGGGTACCACCCACAGCCCCACAGTGGGTGGAAGACGAAATGCTGAAGAGTGTACCTGCATCGTTCAAGAAACAAGCTGGCCTGGTATTACAACGGATGAAACAGAATCCTAACATGACTTGGAATGACAAAGGCGAACTCCTGGTACAGAATCAGGTGGTCCCCGGTACCCACATGACGGATTTAGTGGATGACCTGATGCGTCAACGCAGGACGCACACGGATCCTCGAGGATGGGAGGTCTTCGCTCAAGGCTTGAAAGACATGCATGTACCACAGGAATTGGTGGGGAACCCCCACCGCTGGGCCTTTATGCAGCGAACCCAGCAATCGCCGAGTCGTGCACCACGACAGATTCCACAACCTTGGGAATCCGAATGGGAACCGGAGTCACCTCCTAAAACTCCACCACCACAACGGGCACCTTCTTTTCAAACCTTTAAAAAACCACCCTTGATCAGGACACCGCACATGTCCAGAGCCGTGACACGTAGCAAGTCAACGCGACGAACACGACGCCGGACACAACCACCCAAGGTCTGGAACACCTATTAAAACCAACAGCAGCAGCAGGACAGCTCAGTCGGCATGTTTTACCTCACCTTACCCAGTAACAGTTCGCTGGATGTGTTTCCTGACAACACCGTGGCCAAGTATGTGACTCAGTTACCACAACCGTTGCATTTACCTGGCCGGTGGGAATGTGGACTGGTGGATATTCAGTACCCTTACTCGTGGTACAACGTGCGAGCCAGTGAAGTGTGGTACGAGGTGACCTACGAAGGAAAAGACACCCGCCTCACTCTCCCCGAAGGCCAATACGATACTCCCAAGGAGTTCATGGGTGGGCTGTCAAGACTGTTGCATTATAAGGCTCTACGGGAGGTCACAAATACTTCAAAACCCATCAAAGCCTATCCTTCAAGAATCACGTGAACTTCGATTACAACGCACACAACGACAAGCCAGAGCTTGTCGTCACCGCCAACGCGAGTGTCGTACTGAGTCCTATCCTACATCAAATGCTGGGTTTCGATCTACGGACGTTCGCTGGTCCCACCGCCCACCAAGGCGAGATCCCGATGGATATGAAGTCGGGTATGTACGGACTCTACGTCTACTCGGACGTGGTGGACAACCACATCGTGGGCGATATCAACACACCTCTGTTACGGGTGGTGCCCATTAAAAAGTTGTATGGAGATTAAGTCACCCACAGTTTCACCCACATGCTCTACCTGCCTGTACGACAAACCCACATCAACACGATCACGGTGGATATAAGAGATGACACGGGACGACCGGTGGCATTCGAACGCGGGAAAGTGGTGGTGACACTTCATTTTCGACAAGCACGTGCTTCCCACTTTGTATAATGAAGGTGCCTTACGAGTGCGATGCACGCAGCTATATGGATTATTATGCCCAACAGGCCGGGGGTGGCTTTCCGGTTTTTAGTGGTGCACGCATGCAACGTGGACATGGACTGGGGAACATACTCGGGAGCATCGTCAAGACGTTCCTGCCCTTGGTGACGCGTGGGGTGAAAGCACTCGGCAAACAAGCGCTACGCAGTGGACTGCAAGTGGCCGGTGATGTCTTGGGGGTACGGCACCCAAAGAAGCCTTGAAACGGCGGACCAAAGAAGCGGGAGGCGTCTTGGTGGCCAAAGCACAACGCACCGTAGGGAATAAAAGACCTGCCTCACCGAGACCACGCACCAGTCGACGACCGACCCAGCGACGACGCACATCGAAGACCCGGGATATCTTTTCTTAAAACATGTCCTTGATCCACTCCGAGTCCTGTCCCTCCACCAACAGTGAATTTGATTTGTGGACCGTGCCGCCCACACAGACCAGTGCCGAACAAGGATTATGGGTGGAGCATCTCCCACTGTCCAGCATCAACGCAACAGGGCCCATCGATTTCACCATCAATAATGCGGATACAGCCTATGTGGATTTAGCCCATACATGCTTGTATGTGAAAGCCAAGATCGTCAATGGAGATGGCACCAGAATCGCCGACCAAGCAACGGTGGGCCCGACGAATCTCTGGCTGCACTCGATGTTTCAACAGGTGGATATATTTCTCAGCGACTAACTCATCAGTGACTCGACCAACACGTACCCCTATCGAGCCTACATCGAGACGCTGTTGTCGCATGGGCGAGAGGCTAAAAATCTCAACTGACAGCCGCTTTATTC
>JAVTVY010011284.1:0-56289 GCA_036873755.1 Hanleya hanleyi
TCTACTTCCCTGTTGAACCAGAATAACTGTGAATGTTTTGTGGGTATCTGCAATAATTAAGAGGATAGGAAAATGGATGGTCATAACAGATTACCACACAAACACATATATCAAATGCGTTTTATTCGGTTAAAAAAAAGCCGGGAAAATAAATAAAAAATACTTTTGGACAGTGATGGATCTATTCTTTCATTTACAACATATTTTTTTTCCAGAGTTTTCTATTCCTTTAACCTCATCTGATGGGTGCGATCCGCCTAACTTTCAGAGGCAAACATTTTCGTATGTTTTGTAGTCCTCAGCCCATATTGTTATGGGCAATTACGTCTGTCTGTCCGCCCGTCTGTACCCCTGTGTGACTGTATGTTAGCTTTTTTGTCTTCGCCATATCTCCTAAACTACTGTAACGAAGATCACGAAACGTGCACACAACAGTAAGCATGCCTTGTAGATGTGCCTTTTGCATGTCCTGGATAAGCGTGTTCGTTTCTTTATTTCCTTGCACTGTTGCGGTACAACCTTTTTGGCTGCTTGCCAATTTTTCACCTGCACTATGGTACCGTGACCCTGATTGACCTGGGGTGAGTTCCATTTTGTAATTTTTAGCTCTCCGTATACGAAGTAGGCGAGGTATTGGGAGAGAGAGGGGGAAAGTGGCGGTGTCGGTATCCGGTTAAGTTTTTATGTTTAGCACAACGTTAGACTCGAGCTGGAAGGTTAATGTTTTTTGTTTAGGCTGGACTTTTTGTCATATTTATGACATTTTGGACTTGGCAAATTTTCTGCATCTATTCCAGTATGTATATCAGGTGTCCGTGTCCGGTTAAGTGTCCTAAGCTACGCTTCGTATAGTCCAGGAGCTTACATCATGCTACACTTATTCAACCCATCCACTACCCTCGGGGAGCATGTACCCACCCCTGGGGCACCGATGCCCACCCTCTATCTCCTAACTTACACTTCGCCCGACCCCATACCCTCATATTTCAATTTCTAATTTTATATCTCTTGTATGTGATACTAACCTATTAGGTAGGAGATGCAGTGTACATTGTATATACACAAACACGTCAAATCAACTACAATATATTCCTTTATAGTAATTACTAATAGTTTAATGACATTATTTTATTTCAGAAGTACAATATTAAATAACCGGCGGGGGAATCCCGCAGTACCGAGCCCCTGGTGGTTTGGAATTTTGTGTCGCCTTTAATGAAGGACACCATTTCCTTCAATTTTGGTATCGAATCCCATTCCACATCATGATTTAACCTAAAGCTTTTGCACAAACCATATTTGTCCAGGCATTTCACACCCACATCTCAGACCAAATTTCAATTGTACATGTATTCATAATGGCATGATAAGCTTACTTTTGGAAAAAAAGGTAATCTTTATTTCAAGTTTTATAATATAGTTCATCTTTCAATCCAACTTCAACATCACTGACAAAGTAGTCAAATTTTTATAACAATATGTATTGTCATTGCCAGTGATGTGCAACCTGAAGGGCTCGATCTTTATGCGAAGCTGCATGTTATTGACAAAACCCAAAGCTGCCGGGTTACACATAACCCTTGTTTGTAGTCGTCAGACGGTCCATTTGCCCCACCATTCACTGGTTAACCTGTATCGTCAAGTTATAAAAGGTGATTGATGGAAAGCACCCTGTTACCATAATTAGTGCGCAGTGATCAGCCTCGCTTATGATATAGTGAATCCGCCTGTTAAAGCAATGCGTCTTCTGTAAACTATGAAGCCCACCTAAAAGTTTATTGAGAAGCGCGAAAAACGGTACCCCTCCATTTTCTGAAATATAAATATCTGTACAACGAAAAATTGCAAACATTTAATCAAAGAGATGTCCTCGCCGCAAAGTCTATCTTCTTGCTTTTGTTGTTGTCAACTAAGACAGCATATAATAGAATGTTTGATTGGCTATAAAACAGGCCCTTCCATTTAGCCTGTACAATCTTCAGTCCAATGTGATTGATTGTTTTATCGATCATTGGCAGAGCCTACTTCTCGCTTTGAACAGCATGGGCAGGCTCGTCTGTGCAGAAGGCTACGTTCAATCGGTGGGATATTGGAGCTACTATCGGGTGCAAAATGAAGCGAGGCGATTTTGGCCGAAAAATTGTGACAGGGGTTTACTGCAAACATTGTGCCAAACATGCTGATCGTATTAGAACCGACCAACGTATCAAGGGAACGATGAAAACCAAAACTGATCAATACATTTCTGGTTCGAACTCCAGGAGTAAATACACTATGGGTCACAGCTTTATTTTGGACGTTTTCATTTTCGTGTAATTTCCAAGATAATGGATCTTTCGGGATGAAACTTGACATCAGATATCTGCTACTCAGAACTGATCTTTGACACGTTTTTCATGTTTATCGGTGCTTCCATCTTCGTGTCCAGAGCATTGAGAGATCAACCGAATTAGCATGTCCGCGGTACCAGTGAGGGACCTATTTTGGACGCTTCACAATCAAAACTATAATTGATCGGATAAGTACCGAATTAATTATTCATATACTGTTTATTTCATTGGCATATGTTCATGAATTTAAAATAATTTTATCGCGAAAAACCATAGGAAATTTCAGGTATCCCCAGGGCATCAAACAGATCAGCAAATGGCACTGACAATGCATGTAGGGCAGGGGCACCCTTGCTGCAAATTCTTTGTGCATTTTACATAGTGCCAATTGCCAAAACTGATACAAAGAATTGAAGAAGAGTGTCTCCTTGATAAATACAAATGTATTTTAAACACATTTGGTGGATTTGTGTGGTCATAATCTGAGTTACCTACCAGAATTTGAGGTGATAAACAGTTGGTTTTGTTTTCAAAGTTGATTTTTTTGACATACAAAAATGGTCTATATGACTGAAACTAATGCTGCTGGAGCCGAGGAGCTTTGCATGTTAGTGCCCCCTCATGTTTTAGTGGAATCTGTTTAAACAAACCGTTGGTGGTTTATTTTCCCCAACATTTGACTATCGTCACAATTGTCCGGACTTCGGTGGTAAAAGCGGAAATATTTTTAACTGCCATTCCAAATATTTTTATTTTATTTTTGCGCTTTCAGTTGAAAAACCTAAAGGGATACTTCATTGTTACAGTCCGCATGTCATTATATGTTTCTACGAACCAAATGCCTTGAGCGAAGTCTGGCTGATTCAATATACAATATCCTCATCGCCTTTCACTTCAAGTTCATGCCCTTTGAACAAAAATAAGTTTTGTTTTTCGCAGAAGCAAGAGCTTCTCCCACAAATCTGGACATGACTGTTTAATGCAGCTCACCAGGCACTCTGGTGTTCAGCATTTTGAAACTGAAATCTTTTCTTTCGAGCATTAATGCATTGCCAATGGAAGACTTCAATCACATGCCAGTGAGAAGCAGCCCAGCTCAGGAGCGTAATATATATGGGTCGTGAAATCCCATTCCTTCGTATGCTTTAACATGGGAAAATATTTCTACCAAATAATAACAAAGCTGATGATTATGTATTGTTGTCTTTATAGATTGACTGGATTATGGAGAATAGTGAACTGTCCGGGATTTATGACCACTGTAAAATCTCCAACTCCAGGTAACCTTGTTTGTTCGTTCCATTCTTTACACCATTTCCTTACAGGCCTACCCGAACGACCATCCACCCTAAACCTGTTCAATAAACAACATAATTCGTAATTCTGGGCTTAATGGACATAAATGAAACATAATTATTTAAAATTTTAAAATTCAGAAATCACACTCGCTCAGCGAATGACGTGTAGTTCTTCCTATTGTTTTTTTTTATCCAGTCTTATGGGTTTTGGATTAGGGTTTTCCTGTTTCTTATTTAACATAAAATTCGAAGACTAAGAATTGATAGCTTAGAACCAGGGCTTATTGATGACGATCACTGCTGCACGCAATATTATTTTCTTCTTGGCAGTACTATTAATACTATCTAGTTGATCTTGATATCTGTCTGACATAGATCTGGGAGTGAAGTGGCCGAGTATAATCTGTACTTCGTGGAAAGTGGAACATCCTCTGGAGCCATAAATGAAGTCAATGAACCCATGGTGTTGGCAATTCTGAAGAACGGGTTTAAAGAACGACAATCTAGCGGACTGATGGGCATTTTGGTGGACACTGACAGTCTCCAGGTTTCTGTTATTACAAGTAACTATATGGACTTTTTATTTCTTTCTTCAAAATCATTTAAATCTTTTCTCTTTAAAGTTAATAAGTTCAATCTTTATTCATTTTCATTAAATATCCCCATTTTGGAAGATGCGCAGAAACATGCGCCGTAGACATTAAATTAGCTTCATCTGGATCCTCCTTAAACTTCCGAAAACAGTTGATACCTAAACCCTGGTACGTGTCTCCGAAGCCTCTTTTTGGGAAACCAATTGACAATTGGGGACGCACTCTAATGATGCATGGTAGGTAATTAACCGGCATTAAATATACTTGTAGGTAATAACACAAATTTAGACGCTTCAGAACCTTGCTTGAATGTTCATCACATGATGAGCCAGGCCAATGATCGGTGTGGACGGTTGGTGGCAATGATAAACGACGAAAGTGGTCAACAGAATAATACTGATAAATGCAGGTGAATGTTCTCCTATTATTACTATATATATATCGGCACAAAACTATTGAGAAACTGAATTGTACACGGAATATTCTATAGGCAAATACATGGTACCCCATTAAGACTATTTACCGGCCAGATCGCTTGTTCCTTTAATGTTTGACACAGATCTAGGATGTATGTATCTAGATGTCGTGAAGAAGGAACGCGGGGACCCTCAGATGTATGGGTCAGGGTGTAATATTTGTCGCATTACTTCTCTAATATGGCCATCATTTTCGAATGATCACTATCAATACACTAGTATGAAAACACACGGGAGATTCTAGATGTGGTGATTATGTTTAATACGCAATGTCCACAGATCAAATTTCATTTCCTTGACAGGGTGTTGGGAGATCTGATAGGGTGTGTGTTTTACACTCTATGGTTTACAGGAGAGACCTGCTCGATTGAACAAGTGCAGAAAGCCTTTCGACAGAGTAAACAAGTTGTGGGACACCCGCTCACCTCATTTGATCCAACAACATGCAGCGGTAAGTAAGCAGTTGCCCTTCGGACAGGGAAACTCGCTGCAGAAGCAACTTTCAGAGATCAACTGTATGTGATGTGGTTGTTCAGTATACGACGCTTGTCAGGTTACAGTGGTTAACACCCTTGATGGAGAGTTAAGTTCTATCACATGGCCATATGAATTTATAAGATGTTGTCATATTGAAAAATATTGTACTGCATTGGAATTATTTGCTTACAGAAGTGGATAACTTGGATTCATTAAGAGTAGCGACCATTACCCCAGATGTTCCATGTCAGGACGGCAATGTTGTATATTTCCTGGCCAATTATGATTGCGACGATGTCATTAAAAATATAGATCCTGAAAAGAAAACGACTCTTTGTCGGTAGGTCATTCAGTCTTCTTTTCATTGCTTAATTCTATCATGTGTAACGATTATTCGAACATTTCATTCGCCTATTCGCCTTAAAAGGCATTGTTATATATGTATGACTTAATGCTCTAACTGCTTTCTGTAGGAGTTCTATTTACATGGATATAACAAGCAACTTGGTGAAAAGCATTGAAAATTTATACATTTATGTATGTTTATAACTGATACGAGTGAAGTGATAGCAGTAGAGTTCTATATGTAAACTTTTGTCATTAGACTAATATGTTGCGAAACGCAAGACGTATATGTAGGCCTACTGAGGAATAAACTCGACAATATATTCAAACTGTTGGCCTGTCGACATGAAATTCTCTGTTTTGCAGGGGTGTGCTGGAGTTGTCTCGCTGTATGGCTGCTGTGTTACACGACTATAACGTTACGTGTGTCACAGAAGACCTCCGGAGAACCATACTAATCAACAAAGATGTTATATTCTCTCCAGAAATCAGAGTCCATATTCTACAGTGTAATGGTACGAAACCGCTCTGTTCCGTCTGTATGGCTTCATTAGTGCTTTAGGTACCCATTTTCCACGCCCCCAGGGCGAACCTGTTCGTTTATGATGGGGCAAAGCTGGATTTTTTCCCGACGACGAATAAAATTGATAAACTAATGAAAAATTCAAACGGTGATATCATGGATAATTGGTTGATTGTTTGATAGTTGAAGCTTTTATTCTCTCTTGTGGGACATACCCATGCCTTAGTTTAGCTAAGATATGGATTTGAAACAAACCTGAACGGCATAATTCCTGTATAACACTTGAATGATTATAAACATGGGACATGGATAAGCTCCAGTCTATATAATCACAGAGGTGGACCGGAGTTAAGGAAGTGCATCCCAACGTTGACCCAATTCTATCTCTTAGTCAGCAGTACGTGCGTATCCAGGACCACAAGGGCTCGTTACCGTTGTTAATTGGTTAATTAGGTTGATTACGAAAAATAAATCCCATTTATTCCTTACCTCGACCTCCCCCCTGCAACTCAATTAATCAATTAACAACGGTAACGAGCCCCTGTGTCCAGGACCTCAACCACTTCCACTTGAAACCACGGTGGAATTCATCCTAGGCTGAGGGAAAGTAAACATTGTTGCCGATATCTTGGAATCTGATTCAGTAAAGGAGTGTTTATGTGTCTTATATTTCCCAGGGAGTAATGTTTGCCAGCCGAATTCCTCCTCCCTACCTCAATATGGATTGTATGGCTGCATGCCGATCGTCTGGGCAGCCATTCCGGCCTCTGATATCCAAGCCCCCAACGTTCGCGCTGCGTGCAGGTGCTTTGATTTTTCAGTCTTGATAAACTGTAACCACAAGTGTGATCTATTGAGAAAATCGAAAGTCCTATTACACAATGAAGAAAGTATCATGACTCTTGACTCTGACCTTCCGTGATAACAAACGTTTTGTAAGCCAAATTTGTAAAAAAAAAAGTAATAAAAACTAACATGCACTGCGAATTGCTCAGTTAAATGATAGTTAACACGAAATTACATTTTACAGTAGTAAACAATTACATGGACTGCAGATTGCTCAGTTAAAGGGTACAGGTGGTAAAGACGAAATTACATTCTCTACGCCATTGCAGGTATCACTACCACTACTTGGTATGCGTGAAACAATTGGTGTCCGAAAGAGGTGATTATTGTGATCTCCTCGACCTTCACCAGTCGCTGAAGGATGTAAGTTGGCGAGCATCGACATCCAGCAAGGACAACAACCTGGCAAAATGTGACGGTAATAACGGACATATTCACCCAGTTATCTTCGTTATAATAGCACTGTCTGACGAACATTTAAATAATTGTTCAGCATAAGCAAAATATTAAGCGAAGAATTGTTCAATAGTGACTTAACGCAACTGTCCTCTGTGACATCCACTGAGCAGCAGTCGTTTGTGAAGACATAGGACGATGTTGAGGGTTTGCATCGCCCCGAGGATTCAAAATTATTTAGAAAAATATATGTTCGAGAGTAGAGTGCTGGATTGTGAGTGCAAAACATGAACACCAACTTCAAGCAGGTGTATAACTAGACAATAAATGAACACCAACTAGATTATTACAACAGTTATATTTGATGCCATCATGATATCATGACCCTATCACATAGCTGTAACACTGACCAGTACTCGATAAAAATAAATTCCTTTCTAAGACCATAACCGTAACTTCACCTCTGTGACTTCCAATTTCTCCTCCTGACGAATACTTCACATCCCGCGCCTGATCCTTATGTATTACCGGAGAATTCCCATGTTAATGTTCTGTGGATCGTGTTCTTCGTTATTTACAGACGTTGTTCATAGTGATGGCCCCTCTGATACTTGTGAAGATGGAGCTTTCTTATTGTCAATAGTGAGAAGAGGCTGTGGCTTCGGTGGTATATCCAAACAGGATGTTAAACGATGCAGGTATTTTATTGCAATACATGGACACGTCTATGTGGGAGGGAGATAGTTACAATACAAAGCTGCTTCTGCGATGAGAGACTTGAATTCTTCCAAGATGAGAAAATATAACATGGTGCTGTTTCCATGCTGAACAACTGTGATCACACAGATGTCATTGTTCGTTTTCTAGGTTTCAACCGATCAGATGCTCTCTTTGTCGGTTGAAACATTTTGGGAACGGTCTATTAAAATCGAAAATATGAGAACCCAACTGCGACAAAACAGCTACAGAATTAAACGGAGAGAACTCCCTTTCATTTTCAAATTCTCATCTTAAACTTGCTATTCTTTTTAATTAAATATCTTATAATTTTAGCCTGTTGGAAGCTGCCTTGCAATGTAGTCACAAAGTCCTACTTCGATTGGGTTTCACCTGTGAATATGACGAGATTTCCCGGGCTTTTTCACGGAATTCTTCATTATCTGGAATTTCCACAAAGGACCTTCAATATTGTAAAAGTAAGTTTGATGATGATATTATATATCTTTCTTTCTGCAGGCGCATGAATGGTTCATCGAATCTTTTTCAATGCGATATACTCTAGTTCTTTACCTTCTGTAAACGATGATGGAGATATCAAAAATATGTCTGTTCAACAGATCAGTAGGTTCGCCAAGAACATCAGTATTGGCCGGCATTTCGAGTTCTTCAAAGACAGTCGGCACCCGACAACCGCCAAACGCAGCATCCGACCACGGGCAAACGATACAAAGATGACCAATTCATCAGTACGACTAACACTTTAACTTAAATTATACTTACAGAAATTTTATCAAATTCGACTAATTTATTCAGAACTGGGTTATCGCGTTGCATTGTTATGTGTATGTATGTATTTTATGTCAGTATGAAGGCACTGGCACAGGTATGCATGTATGTGGTAGTATACATTTCCGTACACTAACCACACTGAAGCGCACTCCGATTCCGAAGAGTGATCTAGAGGGCTGGGAATTAAAGAATTCGAATTCGGTATCCAGTTCATGTAAGGGTAGATAACGCTTTTCAACGTGACTTCACATGTTAGCATATGGAACAATGGACGACCACTTCCCCATTTGCTACTATTGGAAATCCCGTAAATTACCGTCACTTCGTCTTACATAGACTATATGCCCGCAAATCATTTGCGCCACCGCATGAAGAAAAAATAACATCCAGTCGTACTTTTTTTCAGATAACCGTGAAGTCGTGGCTCCGACCCCAGCTCCTTGTCTTGGACATCTAGCCAAGGACTCGGCCGATGTGTTTGTTAAATGCTCCGTTTACCTGGCCTTCCAGAAAGCGTCCAACACAACAGACACGCACTGCAAGTGGGTAGCCTCCGCCGCAGTCATCCTATTTCACATATTCGTAGTTTTCACATAAAGGTGTTGGTCATATACGTAGTTTTCACATGAAAGTGTTGATCATATATTATCTATTGTTTTCGAAGTGTTTTCTCTGACGATAGGCAGAAATAGTTGTATCCGTGAATACAAGTTTTAACCCATTCGGATACTCGTTTATGTCATTGTTTTCTATAATGTTATAATTGCCATAATTACCATTAAGAACGATCGTGATTTTAAAACACTAGACATGAATTTGACTGATGATATTTGTTCATCTCTCTGTCAGATTATATGCATACATGGCCCGGTGTATACAACAAGAACTACACGTGAGAGGGGTGCAGTGTACTATACAGAACGTGGGAGTGCGATTGGCTTTTGCACTCGAGACGGTTCCCGAGATCAATGTTCTCGATGTCATTCAGTGTCAAGGTATCAACCACACATTAATGTAATTAGAGAATGTTATTATAGAAGATGACGCCTCATACACTGCGAAAACTCTGGGTGATTGAGCTTGTAATACAAGCGTCTAGTCAGTCATTCAATATTCAGCCGTCGTTCATTAAAGAATTTCCACGTCAATAATCCTAAATCCTAATTCATACAATTAGCATTAACACCAAATTAAAAGAATAAATCACAGTATGTATAAAAGTGGGTTTGTAATCCATAGTATCCACCTTGGAATGGATGGATGAGAGGGTAGTGGGAGAGTCTCCCTCGCGACAGATTCGTCACAGAAACGATTCGAATGTCGATGAAATTATTGCTTCCATCCACGGAGGGTGCCAAAAATACGATCCAGTCCACCACTATCAGAATAAGTAACCAATATCATCCGGGCTATTTTTGAGTATCATGGGTGTTTAATTTTCTGCTCGCAATATGACTGAATACAGCGGTATTTATCCAAAAGGAATGATCAGGTGGTTTGTTAATACAGTGTTGTAACTACTAATGGCACAATTGTCGCAATTGCTTCATTAGTAGTTGTCAGGTCTCCAGCTAATTTCACAAGAAACGGTGATATTTTATGTTCAGGTGTTCAAATGAGATAATTTCTAGTCACCTGACTAGATTACATAAACGCTTTATGACATTAACGGTTGAGATGTACAATGTTAACGTTTATATAACAAGCACGACGATGACAAATTGCAATAGCAACTGCTGATCATGATGACACCATTGTCGTAATTGCGTCATTATAGTCTGTCCATTTTAATTAATCATCTACTTCGGTGATTGTCAAAAATCTGTAGATAAGTTTGCATAAATTTTCTTTATTGCAGCTAGTAGAACAAACAAAATTACTACCATTTCTCCGTGATATCGATAATATATCACTCTTGAAATAACTTTGGAATTCTCTCCATATAAAACTGCAGTACAGTTGTTTCATGTACCAGAACTCAATTACATATGGGGGGTCCGGACCCCCTGACTTCCCGTAGATCTACCTTTGACTTCTATGGGATAATATGAACAATTTCGTGCTCCCTTCTTTTAGTAAATCGGCGAGATATACCCAAAGAGTTCGAGTTGATAAAAATAATTTTCTGTTACCCAAGTTATTAGTTATGGAGCGAAGATACGTAGTAGTTACTTTACATCATACATCATTAAAGCTAATGAAAGCGTTCAACTTTAGTATGCCTCCGCCTACGAATTGGGCCACCGGGAGGCATTAAATGTTTACTATGTCTGTCTGTCCTTCCGTCTATCCGTTCATCACACCTGAATTGTATAATCAAATAGTGCTAGACTTTTGATTGTATGTTCCTGAAACTTGGCAGGCCAATTAAACATGATTCGAAGATGGGCATCTCCTATTTGTGAGATGAAGTATTGTTTCTTGTCAAATGTATGGGGTTTTGGACTTCAACTACAATCTAAAATGCTCTATTTCGTTTTGCAGACTTCATGGATACCTACCAGCCTACTAATATATGCACAGAAGGTGATGTTTTAGAGATGACTGTTCAAAACTATTGTGGTGCCAATCAGACCAATGAGTTCCCATATCTTGGCTCAGTGGATGGGTTATCAAGACGATTTTCCCAGTGCTCGTTAGTACTTGTATAGTCCGATCTATTCTCTTGCTCTTAAAATATCGTCTGACATATATTATTTCACACTGGCATATCTATTGAATACTACCCATGTATGTTATAATAGCTCTGATAAATTGTATGCATGTTTAGTCGATACTAAAGTATTTGTCCATTTTGATTAGTCGTCTAATTTTGAGCTTGTGAAAAAATAAACAGTTGGCTTCACATAAGCTTCGCAGCTTGTATAACAAACTGAAATCTACAATATGACCACCCTTTCGATGTGATATTTATAATTCTCATCGCGTATACTTTCCAAATGTACATGTTTAAGTGCATAGAATGTCGTCATGATTCGTTGATCTTCTTTTGGAATATTTCAATAAGGCTTAACATGGTCATAACATGGTCATAACAGAGATCAGCCGATGTGTCCACTGAATCTATTCCCAATCAACGGATCGAATATCAAAGGGCGTACACCATTTATCCACCAGAAGATAATACGTTTTGACGGCACTCGATGCAATTGGGCCCTCGGTATATACATGTACATGAACAATAATACTGAAAGAATTTGAACGGAGAAATTTACAGGGGAAATAGAGTTGTGTATACCTGGATTTACATGTTGCAAAAAAACGTAACATAACCGTTAAAATTAATCAAACTCCGACGACTTCTTTGTCTTGCAGTAAATTCTCGTCCATAGTCACGTGTGTAGGAGCGTTTATAGCCAATGCGGGAATCTCCTGCCGCCTGACGCAGGTAGCGTCTCTTCAACAACACAGGCCCACCATCAGCAAAATCATCGGGGCAGACTTCAGCTACGATAATTGCTCAGGTATAGTCGTCATAACTCGATCTCTTTTAGAATTCTTAATTTACAGCACCATTCGACTTAATACAGACCTCCGCCTTGAATATTTATTTCGAATTATTTATTATTTTATTTGAAAATGCTCAGGCTTGTAGGGAGCACATCACCATTCTCAGGCTTGTAGGGAGCATATCACCATTCTCAGGCTTGTAGGGAGTATATCATCATTCTCAGGCTTGTAGGGAGTATATCATCATTCTCAGGCTTGTAGGGAGCATACCATCATTCTCAGCCTTGTAGGGAGTATATCATCAATCTCAGGCTTGTAGGGAGCATATCATCATTCTCAGCCTTGTAGGGAGTATATCATCATTCTCAGCCTTGTAGGGAGTATATCATCATTCTCAGCCTTGTAGGGAGTATATCATCATTCTCAGGCTTGTAGGGAGCATATCATCATTCTCAGCCTTGTAGGGACTGTATCATCATCCTCAGCCTTGTAGGGAGTATATCATCAGTCTCAGCCTTGTAGGGAGTATATCATCATTCTCAGGCTTGTAGGGAGCATATCATCATTCTCAGGCTTGTAGGGAGCATATCATCATTCTCAGCCTTGTAGGGAGCATATCACCATTCTCAGCCTTGTAGAGAGTATATCGTCATTCTCAGGCTTGTAGGGAGCATATCATCATTCTCAGCCTTTTAGGGAGTATATCGCCATTTTGAACCGTGTAGGAAGCAAATATCATTCTCAGCCTTGTAGGGAGCATATCACCATTCTCAGCCATGTATTGGCATATCACCATTTTCAACCATGCAAGGAGCATATCACCATTCTCAGGCATGTAGGGAGCATATCATCATTCTCAGTCTTGTGAGTCTTCTGAACCTTGTAGGGAGCAAATATCATTCTCAACCTTGTAGGGCGCATATCACCATTCTCAGCCTTGTATTGGCATATCACCATTTTCAACCTTGCAAGGAGCATACCACCATTCTCAGGCTTGTAGAGAGCATATCACCATTCCCAGTCTTATAGGAAGCATACCAACATTCTCATCCTTGTAGGAAACATATCACCATTCTGAGTCTTGTAGGGAGTATATCACCATCCTCAGCCTTGTAGAGAATATATCACCTTTCGCAGGCATGAATGGAGCATATTACCACATCCGTATATGAAGCATATTATCATTCTTAGCCTTATAGGGAGCATATCACCATTCTCATCCTTGTAGGGAGCATATCATCGTTCTCAGCCTTGTGGAGAGCAAATATCATTCCCAGCCTTGTAGGGATCATATCACCATTCTGAGCCTTTTAAGGCGCACATCACCGTTCACAGCCGTGTAGGGAGCATATCACCATTCTCAGCCTTGCAGGGAACATATCGCCATTACCAGCGTTGTAAGCATCTTCACAAGTCCAGGCAAATCCTAAATCTTCGCGGAGAGTTTACCTGGATATTTTTGGTGATTCGATTGTGTTCTTGAGTAGATGTCTCTGTTATACGATCTCGTGCATTTCATCCCCCAGGCTTGCTTTGAGTTAGCATGTCGGTATCGCAAGCCTGTGGTTTTCGCTTTGACTTCCGATGTCCATTTCAGCCTGACACCAAAGCAGTTTGGCCGGTGAAGAAATTCAAACCTGTCACATCTCATAGCTCGCAGCGGTTTGGCGTAATCAGCTAACTTAGCGCGTGCACTGATTGCTTTGATTTAGAGGAAACCCCTATTTATATTTATATCCAGAACTTGTATGGGTAACTAATCAAGCCAGTGTATCGATCCTAGCAGATCGATCGAAAAAACTGGCTCGCGAGGATGCGTTGTAGGGAGCAGATCACCATTTCCAGCCTTGTAGGGAACATATCACCATCCTTCGCCTATCACCTATCTCAGTGGTATCCACAGATTAACATCTTTTACCGGTGTCTGGTTCCATGTTGCCTCAGAGATTTACTTCTTTGAAGCAACAGGAACGCAACTTGGCTGGATGGTGCTTAGTAGGTTAGTCGCGATATGACTGAAATATTTATGAAAGCGACATTAAATCCTGTTCACTTACTCACTCACTCACCCCCTCACCCCCTTTTACTTATGCAGGCACTGATAAAAAGGGTGGTCATGAAGATACTATTTTACCTACAGCGGCAATTTGCAGCGCCTCGAGGTCAAACCAATGGCTCTCCGAGCTCCAACCTTGTATCAGTATTGTTGAAGACTACATCGAACGGGGAATAACACGGTCTAGACTCTGCAGGTGAGGAAATCTCATTCAGGGAAATATGCAGTGGACGGTAACAAATGTAGACCATGATCAAAATGGAAGGAGGATGTGCAATATTATATACCCACAAAATACAAGTTTTCTGCTTCCAGAGTAGAGGGGATATGCGTGAAATCAGACGACTAATAACATCAATGCTAAGTTCAAACTTTGGTTGTCCTAGCTTTAGTCATGAGTATTTTTGTCGTTCTATGGGGACCAATGGTTCTGTTACGGTGTAAATGTTAATTCATATGGATATTGTACGTTCGGATCACGGGTATTACATTTCACCACAGGCGCATTGTCATGAATACAACCAAGTATAACTTCTGCCTCTTTCTTGTAGAATGTATTTGGAGTCGTTACGATGCACGAAGAACGGGCTTGTTAAACGAGGCTTGAGTTGTAATATTATGAAGCTTCACTTGAACGTCATGTCCATTCCTCATCTCAATGTCATGCAGTGTATAGGTAAGAGCGGTGGTTTTGTTGCGATATTGTCAAGCGTCATCTGAACGTCATGTTCATTCGTCATGTTAAATTCTTGCAGTACATAGGTAAGATAGGTGGTTTTGTTGTGATATTGTCAAGCTACAGCTGAACGTCATGTCCATTTCTCATCTCAACGTCATGCAGTGTATAGGTAAGAGGGGTGGTTTTGTTGTGATATTGTCGAGCTTCACCTAAACGTCATGCCCATTCGTCATGTCGAAGTCATGCATTACATAGGTCATATGTACGGGTTGTCAGAGCATTTCCATCATAGCTTACTAGATTTGTATCTAATGCCGCTTCTGCCGGTGCTAGGGGCCGTGTGGTCATGTCATCCAAGTTACCACATGAACAGGTACAATACAAGCGTACCTGAGATACTACACATACCACTAATTTTAGATTCTTGGTATGTGCTTTAGAATAGGTTAACCAGGAGACTACATTGTGAAGTCATGTGGCTCTGTCAGTATGTTGGTACCTCTTCCCACTTCCCTTATATGCGTTGTAATTTTTATATGGCGAGATTCTGCTGGTGTTTCGTCCCCGAGGCCCGCCCTCTGTACAGACCGTTTGGTCTTTGATAAATGTTGACATTGTGGGAAGTTGATGCTGGGTCGAGATCGGGCCTTACAGACTAGTCTTTTGTGTTAAATGCCGTCATTTTCCTCTGACGACGATACAGCTCACCAGTCCCCAGTGTAAGAGTTGTCACAGCGACACAGCTCACCAATTACCAATATACGAGTTGTCAGAGCATTTCCATCATAGCTCACTAGATTTGTATCCAATACCGCCTATGCCGGTGCCAGGGGCCGTGTGGTCATGTCATCCAAGTTGCCACATGAACAGGTACAATAAAAGCGTACCCGAGATACAACACATATCACGAATCGTTAGATTGTTGGTATGTGCTTTAGAATAGGTTAACCAGAAGGCTATACTGTGAAGTCATGTGGCTCTGTCAGTATGTCGGCACCTCTTCCCACTTCAGTTATATGCGTTGTAATATGGGTGGTTTTGGTGTGATATTGTCAAGCTTCACCTGATCGTACATTCCTAGTCACAACGTCATGTGGTGAACGGGTAAGAGGAGCCGTGAATTGTGATATTCATCTAACGATTGAAGTACCTAATTATAAGAGAGTGGACGATGCAGCTAGTGATTATTGTTGCCCCTCCGCTGTTGATTTATAACTCGTGCGTGCGTGTGCGCGTGTGTGTGTGTGTGTGGGTGGGTGCGTGCGTTTACGAAAGGTGTATAGCGGGGACATTTATATGAATACACACCTTCATACTGGGGACACACCTCCAACCGGGGACGTCCCCGGTGTGACAAAGACTGGGAATCTGTGTTTCGCTGCCCGTTTTATGATCTTGTATACAACACCATGGTTAAAAAAAAAATAACGTATACGTCCCCATTTTGACTGGAGAAACACGGGTGTGTTTGAAATTGAAAACGGGTGTTTGCCTGGGTGTTTATGATCTTGTATACAACACCATGGTTAAAAAAAAAATAACGTATACGTCCCCATTTTGACTGGAGAAACACGGGTGTGTTTGAAATTGAAAACGGGTGTTTGCCTGGGTGTCCCCACTTTGCCGGTATGTTTCATGTGTCCCCACTTATGGCGTGAAAATACGGGTTTGATTATTTCAGGTGCGGTGCAAATTTGAACTGTAATGAACGTGTCGTGGAAATCCCGAGGCTGCCCACAACACAAACCAGCAACAGGTTTCTTGAATAGCCAAAAAATAAAGAAGTCCCCACTTGTATGGTTGTGTACGGATGTCCCCACTATGCACCGTTCGTCAACATGGGTGCGTGCGTGTGTATGTGTGTGTTGTGGTGGGGGGGGTCGCTTTGGTGCGTGACAATGTGGATTCGCCATCATTCAATCAAGTCTTTTTGCAACGACAAAGAAGCACACTAAAGAACTTGAGTGAAAATGAAGATTACTCAATGCAGTAATCATTTTGATAAACCTAGCAACTACAGTTGGTGAAAATAACTAAGGTTTTCTGCTTCGATTTGCGACCACAGCACTTGTATGTGACGTTAATCTATCTCGTCACATGAAATTTGTGGAATTTACCATATATAGCAATGATTCTCCGATGCGATGGATTTACCCATACCAGCTACCTCTGGTCTCACCAAGAGCACATACTTGATCAATACTTTTAGAAATAATGTTTTCATAGGAGTGATTAATGGTTATTTTATGCACGGTTAGTGTGGGAAAGTTGATATTTTAGGGCAAGGGCGAAGCATATGGTTATTTTACGCACGGTTAGTGTGGGAAACATATTTTGGGGCAAGGGCGAAGCCTATGAAAACATTATCTCTATTCTATTGCACGACCCAAATTGATTATCAACAAAGATTGTAATGAAAAGTTGAAAACATATTTTAAACTTTGACAACCTTTCTCACCTTTCTTAAAAAAACTCGTCCAATCCTTCTTCCATCTCGGTTAGCATCGTTTCAGTGGACGAGTTTATGTGGTCTCTCAAATGAGAGTGATACTGTCAGCTCTGTGGAAATTACTTGAATACATGTCTATTTGTGTCGCTTTATTAATCAATTTCACGACTGAAACAACAGTTAAACTTGAAGAAGAAATTCCATCTTGCAATTTGTTTGTTTTATTCACTTTGGTATTATCTCGTATCTCTTATTATCTGGTATATTTCAGACTATATTTCTAGTAACTCTGCCCCGGATGTGTGTGCAGACGGAGAAATTATCATCCAAATAACTGGAAAATCTTGTTACATGATGTTGAACTTCGCTGATGAAGCAGACAACCCTAACCAGAAATGCAGGTTTGTCCAGACATTCTATACGAGATTAAATCACTAGGCTGGAGCTTTTGCAAAACAAGTATCAATATTTTTTACCGAGTCGGCAATCATGGAGATTTACTTTTTATAGTCGATAGATATCCTCTCTGACAGGGAACAAAGATCAGAGTTGATACAGACAACCAAACTGTATGGTGCTCAATTTATGTTACCTCTCTCAAATGATACATAACGTGTCATCAACAGTGAGGAGCCAAATATTCTCCCTGTAATACATATTACATTCCCCGGACTATGTCTGAATTGAAAGTAAAAGAAAACTGAAATTAAAATGGATTTAACCCACCTCCCAACCGAGGATTTGCCGTCTTCGTCCTTGCTCAAATATGACCAGTGTGAGGCCACAACAGAAGCATTCTATCAGGATGTTCTCACAGTCTCATGGAGAAATCCCAGCATTCTTTTAGACTGTCGCTATATGGAGAGGCTTGACGCAGAACACAATGCATTCTGGGTCGAGATTGGGAGAAATGTAGAAGTAGTCAGAATGACCTTAATCTGGCGCGTCTTGAGGTATGCCTTGACGACGATGGGACTCCTCGCAATGGAATTCATTACCATTTAAACCCAAAGGAATGTCGCAAGTTGAAATCATGTAGTTTGCTACCTAAGTCTTAAACCTGCTTTAATTAATGCCTTTAATCCCTTATTAATTGCACAATCAAACGTAGAAAACGGAAGTTAAAAGAAAAAGTTAACTCCCCTAGGAGAGAGTTGTCCGCCCCTAGGAGAGCTCTCCGTTCAATTCCAGCGTGGCCACTATAAAGGCGACTGTAAGCCTCATTCCTATCCTCTTTCTCTTGTTTGCTCGAGCAGTGCACATCTAGGGAAGTATTCAGAGGCAATTTTACAGCATTAGTTGTTGTTGTCGCGCTGGTGTAATATCCTTTATCAAGTGTTGTTTTTTGTTATTCATTCGGAACTTACTTACTGTATTATTATGTCTGAAGTTCCGACTGGTATTCCTTGTCGTACGTGCGGGAAAAATTTATCCCCTTTAGACGCTCATACGGCTTGTTTTTCTTGTAAAGATTTATGTTACCGGGCGTCCACGTGCGCGGAATGTGTATTATGGAATCCGACGGCCTGGAAGAATTATGCCCATGCCCGTCGTGCTTTTCTGTTACATGCTTGTGATGACCCGTCTTTGTCGGAGATCGACAGAGGGGTCTTAGAGATTTCTTTGGTTAATGATGTGAAGTGTAATGAAGATCTTGACCGAGCTGGTCAAGACCCTCAGTCTCCCGTGTCAGTTTGTATACCTCCAAGCGGTACCGTCCTACACGATGATAATTCCAGGTTGCTAGACAGCTTGACCCGGTCCGGAGTTTCATTGTCTAGGGTCGATCCAAATCCAGTTCCTTTGTTACGCTCATCAAAGGCCAGGTCGGTCAAGCCTGGCCAGTCTATTGTTCCCGTCGAACAAAAGGAATCTTTACCCCAGGTTATTTCTCCTTTACCTATCGGTTCCCCACATGTATCTGTTAGTAGGAAGAAATCAAAGAAACGACGTAGAGTGTCAATTTCTCCTTTACGGGTTAAGACTAGACATAGTTTTCCTAATTCTGAAAAATCTATGGAAGCTTGTTCGGTTCTACCATTAAGTGTTCAGGTTGCGGACTTACGAACATCAATCCCGCGATTGTTGATTCTTCACATCGTCGTTCACATACTGCTACACGACACTCATGTTCACATTACCATTCACGTTCTCGTACACAACGCTCGGGTTCACCACCTCATCGTTTGTTTTCACCTGTTCGTGATTCTATTGCCCCGGTTCGACGATCTCGTTCTCCGATCCGTAGTTCTCGTCCACCGGTTCATTTTGGTACTAATTTACGGTTCTCCGGTACGCCGTTCTAGTACTTCGACAGTTCATTCTCCTGATCCTTCTCACCGTTTCCCTAGGGTTTCGGCTCCCTCTGATCAAGATTACCATGTTCATTATCAACGAGCCCCTGTCCTTGATCATTCGGTGGATCATGATTTATCGTCTTGTTCTCAGTCTCCGGTTTCGTCGAGTGAGTCGGATGATTCTTCTTCCTCTCGGGTTAGTGTCAACGATACGTCGAAGATGGATCATTTGCTTAGTATGCAGGCGCTTTTAGCGTTGGTTCCGGATATGCCCGCCCCTTCGAAGGTTGGTTCTTCTAGTGATAAGTGCCGGACAGCTGCGGATTCTGCATTAGCTACTCCCAAGCCGGGTGTTCCTCGTACATGTGCTCCGTCACCAGCATGGGCGGATCATTTAGACAAATTTGATCGTCAATTACAAGATGACAATAAATTTAAGAAGCCTCGTTTCCGAGTTCCCCATGGTCTTCATGATAACGTGTTACCTAACAAACCACCCAAGCGTGATCGAGATTTATCTCAGATTTCTAAATCAGTTAAGTCGACTCCACTTGAATTCAATTCCAAATTTGTGGAGAATATCCAAGAGATGTTATTGGCAATCCAACGTGCTTCTTCAGTCACTGATTGGTTTTTGTTGGCTACTTCGCGGATTGCTTTGGATCCTGAGTTACGCCTGGACGATGGATCGACTTCTTTGTCTCCGGGTCGCGTTGCTTATTTGCGGGGTTTCATTGAAACCCTAGTGCAGGCTAACCATCAAGTTATTGAGGCCACTTCTTATTCATACGTTTCGCTTCTCCAAGCGCAACGCAACGCCTTACTTAAGGCTGTCAAGCCGGACGTCTCCTTTATGGTTAAGGATTTTTTGCTTCATCAACCATTAGCATCCAGCGCCATTTTCAACAATTCTATTGAGTCTGTTGTACCTGTCATCCGCGAGGAACGTACTGCGCGCTTGATTGGGGCTGTTGCTCGGGGTGGTTCTTCGGATCGTCGCCGGAAGCGGGGTCGTAACTCCTCTTTCACCCAACAAGATGGCGGCGCTCGGGGGAGTTTTCGGGGTATTGACAAACCTCCACGCCGAGGTCGCCGTTCCTTTCGTGGTAAATCAACCAAGAGGGGTGGTCGTTCCAGTAAATGACTATCAAGTTCCCGTATCCGATCAAGCCGAAGTTTTTCAGCCTCCTGCTTTCCGGTCGTTCAGTCATCATGTTGTGGGCGGCCGCCTTCAATACTTCGTAGACAATTGGCGCCTCATCACGGACGACACCTGGATTTTGAGAGTTTTGGAGCGCGGCTTCCTGTTCACTTTTCGTTCCCTTCCCAAACTTATCGTTTGGCCACGCCCATCCCGCCTACCAGTCTCCGCGAGTCACGTGCAGACTCTTCTGTCTTCAGTCAACACGCTCATCGAGAAGGGAGCGGTCAGAGAGTTACCGCCGACAGAGGACAGTTTTGGGTTTTACAGCCACGTGTTTCTGGTTCCCAAGAAAGACTCGCCCCAGATGCGGATGGTGATCGACCTAAAAGTGTTAAACAAGTTTCATCTCGCCCCCCCCCCCCCCTCATTTCAAGATGCCGACTGTTTCATCGATTCGGGCCCGTGTACATCTTCGGGATTGGCTGGCCTCAGTCGATCTGCAGGACGCGTATCTTCATGTTCCAATTCATCCTCGTCATCGCCGTTATCTCCGCTTCGTTGTCAACGAACGTCGTTTCGAATGGCAGGTTCTCCCATTCGGGGTCAACATAGCCCCTTGGCTGTTTACCCGCATTACCTCACCGGTCATGGCTTTTCTACACCTGCGGGGTATTCAGATAGAGGTTTATATAGACGACATCCTCCTATGGGCAGCGGACGAGTCCCGTCTCAACGTGCAAGTCCAGTTCACGCTTCTGGTCTTACGTCATCTAGGATTCATCCCTCATCCTCTCCAGTCAGAGTTGGTCCCGGCTCAAGTTCGCCGTTACATCGGCGCAGTGTTCGATACTTATCATCAACTGGTATATCCTCCGGAAGATCGTTGGGACAAAATTCAGCTGTTGATCCGAAAGTTTTTGTCATCAACGTCACGGACACGTCAACAGTGGCAAAGTTTGGTAGGTTTGCTCACTTCCACTCAGGACCTAACTCATTACGGCCGACTACAGGTGCGTCCACTACAGTATCATCTGTATCCTTACCTACAGACACCTTCCATCAATCCAGCGGTGCCGGTATTGACGTCTCTTCATCCATATCTGATCTGGTGGCAATCCCGGCTCAACGTCATGCAGGGCGTTCCATTCCGTTTTCCGGCTCCGAGTCATCATCTGTACACCGATGCGTCCGAGACCGGTTGGGGTGCCCATCTGGACGAATTAGTAGTATCCGGCAGATGGTCAACGTTGGATGCCAGTCTTCACATCAACCTTCTGGAGATGAAGGCAGTCATTCTGGCGGTGCAACATTGGAGTCATCGTCTCATGTACTCGTCTCTTCTCATTGCGACGGACAATTCCACAGTGATTGCTCACATCAACAAGTTGGGAACAACCGCTCGCTTCCAATGTTTCGCCTTGTGTGGGATCTCTACGAGTGGACTCGTTTTCATCACATTCATCTACACGCCCGCCATGTTCCGGGCCGGCTCAATGTCTTAGCGGACAGCTTATCACGTCCGGACACCGTTCTTCAGACCGGGTGGCAACTTCATCCGGAGGTGTTCCAGCAGATCTCCATCATCTGGGAGTCGCCGCTGATCGATCTGTTTGCTACGAGAAACAACGCCCAATTGACCCTGTTTGTCAGTCCGATTCGGGATCCTCAAGCCTTCGACATCGACGCCCTGTCAATCAATTGGGACAACTTCCTGGCTTATGCATACCCGCCGATCGCCCTAATTCTGGAAGTACTTCAGAAGATTACCCGTCACGACTGCATCATTCTACTCGTAGTCCCGTGGTGGCCTCGGCGACAGTGGTTTCCGGTATTGCTCCCGCTTCTCACCGCCCCGCCACGTCGTTTGCCAGTGTGGCCCGACCTGTTACGTCAACCGCATGGGATTTTTCATCACAACCCTCGGTGGCTCAACCTACACGTTTGCAGACTATCCAGAATGCACTCGCAGTCCAGGGATTTTCAGCAGAGGTTGCACGAACGATGGTTTCAGCCAATCGATCTTCCACATCGCAGCTCTATCAGGCGAAATGGGCCTATTTCGTCTCCTGGTGTCGAGGACATGATGCCGATCCCGACTCTGCCTCTGTTTCCTTAGTAGCTGACTTTCTCCTTCATCTTCATCGTGATAAGAAGTTTCAAATCAGCACCATTGAAGGGTATCGATCTGCTCTGGCTAGGGTGTTACGTCTTACCTCGGGTGTAGACATTAGTCTAAACGATAATATCTCTGCGCTCATTCGCGCCTTCGCGTTAGTCTCGCCGTACGCGCCAACTGTTACCGAAATGGGATATTGGTGTGGTTCTGTGTGCTCTGATTCGCCCACCCTTTGAACCTTTGGAATCCGCCTCTATAAAAGCTGTGTCTTATAAGACCGCCTTTTTGGCGGCGTTTGCTTTAGCGTCTAGAGTATCTGAACTTCATGCTCTTGAAAGATCTTCTATGACCTGGACGGCGGATTGGTCTCGCATTTCTTTTCGGCCCATTCCTGAATTTATTGCCAAAAATGAGTCTGTGCGTTCAGGTCCGTGCGCTCAACGATCGTACTCCATTCCGGCGTTGTCAGACTTTGTGCATGGGCTCGAAGACGACCTCCTGTTATGCCCGATCCGGGCTATTCGCCACTATCTTACTCGTACCGACTCCGCTCGCGGCTCTCGGTGCCTGTTATTTCTGTCTCTTCGGCCGTCGGCTTTGCGTGACATTACCAAAAATACCATCGCCGCGTGGTTGAAGAAAACCATTAAATGGTCTTATCAATTGGCCATAGACGCTCCCCCTCTGTTGTCGAATGCCTCTTCTCATGAGATTCGCACCATTGCCTCGTCATGGCCATTATGGAAAAATCTGTCCCTCCATGACATTGTCCAATCTTGTGCCTGGACGGCGAACTCCACGTTCACCAACTTCTATCTGAGAGATATGTCAGTCCAGTCAGAAGGGATATCCACGCTTGGGCCGTTAATAGCGGCCCAGCACGTGGTCAACTAAATTCCAAAAAAAAGGGGGGGGCGGCAGTTTGAATCATCACAGCAAATCTGCAAATTGCTGTATCATCTCATCACATTCATATTATTGGTCCACAATTGATTGATCTCATATTGAAGGAAGAAATAAGTCAGATGGACGACCTTGGATCCTCTAAAGAGATGTCAGACACTGTATCATCACCCTAAGATGTATGTATCCATGGTGAGTGTGATCTTTACCTTAACTGCGGTTTTTGATTGTGTCCTTCAGGTTGAATCTGACGTCCTTCTCATGATCTCAGCGCCGTCTTCTGCACTCAACTCCCTAAATGCAAGTTGGATGGAAGACGATTGTGGACTGAGAGTGGTGTGACTTGGCGATTGCTAGGCCCGGACCAGTTCTGCCTCACCCGGTCTTAGGAACAGCCAAGATAAATAGGCCTTACCAAGTAGACCGTATGTCCCTAGTGGTTGAGGTTCTCTCTTGGTATAGACGGCTTCCCGAGTAGACCCACCCACCGACAGGTTGGGGTTCTCTCTCGGTGGGGAATTAATAATTTCCACACCACAAGCACAGCTACATGGCTGTGAACAATCAAAGATAAGTACATCAGTATCTTATTCACTTGTTTAACCTTTTTATGTTGATGACCAAGGTTTCATTTGTTGATTATGGATTGTTCATGCTATGCCCATGTTTCTGTGTCATTCCAGCGGTCACTTAGCCTACTTTGATCTACTACAAGACCGAGGTTCCCACCTCCGTATGTTGGTACTAGGGCATTAATTAAAGCAGGTTTAAGACTTAGGTAGCAAACATCAAACATTTATAGACAATGTTTCTGTTTGTAACTAAGTCAAACCTGCTTTAATTTAATGTGCCCACCCTTCCGTCCCCTCGTACCGCGGCCTTGTTCACTACTGGTCTCGGTTTGAGAAAGAGGATAGGAATGAGGCTTACAGTCGCCTTTATAGTGGCCACGCTGGAATTGAATGGAGAGCTCTCCTAGGGGCGGACAACTCTCTCCTAGGGGAGTTAACTTTTTCTTTTAACTTCCGTTTTCTACGTTTGATTGTGCAATTAATAAGGGATTAAAGGCATTAATTAAAGCAGGTTTGACTTAGTTACAAACAGAAACATTGTCTATAAATGTTTGATTTTGCATGTGCCAACTCGTTTTTCTCAAGGACACAATCGCTAGCATTCTGGAGCACATACATCAGTCGCCTAGCTTTCGAAAGTTGGGGAGAACCCAACAGAAATTCTAATGGTCTAGTACATATGCGTTGTTATGACATTTTTGTGTGACGGAGGCACTCGGCGTAAACGACCAGCACATCCTCTCAAAGCGCAAGTGATCCCTATCAATAATTGAGCCTTTTGACAGAGTGAGTACGGATATTTAAGGACCTTTGATGCGATTCAGAAAAACTCAATGGATACACAGTTGTTTGTGGAGTACCTCACTAAATATAATGATTTTAATTCTGTTCCTAATTTCTGGGCTTCAACGATTCCCAAATATTCGTGACCAACATTGTGTGTCGACATGGACGACCACTGTACCTACATTCAGATAGAAGCCCAACTGCGTGTCTCAAATAGAGAGAGAGACGCGTGAGCTGATGCAGATCAAGAAACTACAATGCTCCCATTGAAGGCTCAGTGTGTTGGATTCGTACCCACGATTGTTTTCCCTTGCAAATTATTTAGGAAAAAATCACGACTATAGAGTGTATATCCATTACTCGGCAAACACGACCAGCCCATATCTCGACAGCACAGAATTTACATCACGATTTCTTGTTCACTGTCGCCGTCTCGGAATGCTTCTCGACAATGAAGTTCATCTACCATCCAAAGTGGAAACGGCCAATCGTCTGATCAAACAGTGAAGCTTGTCAGTTTGTGGGCTGGATCGTATTAGATGGTCGAGATACGGTTTCCAATTCATATTCCACTACGCCGCTGTCCTGACAACAAGATGTTGATTTTCTTGTGACCGTCATTGTGAACAGCTTGGCAATGGTTTGTTCTCTAGTCATGTTGCGGATGTTATTTGTCTGAAAGTTGCGGGAACGCAAGTGTTTTTGTGTACCGTACTACACGCTAATAGCTCCTGTTTTATATTTTCAGCTATTTCCGCCTGTTCATGACATGTGCTCAGACAAGGTTGGTATCTTTGGGGTATGAGTGTTACATGCAACAGCTGCAGAGCGCCTTGATTCGCCAGAATGCCTGGTTCTCGGATACAATCGGTCTTGAACCAAAATATTGTTCAGGTAAAGTATAAGTCCTAGCTTGGAGAGTATAAATCATACCGTTCATGGAAGTGGAATTTTGAAGCTGAGAAAGTAAATGAAAAAGAGCATTTAAATAGACACAATCTATTTGTTACGGTAAAACCAAAGTGGTAACCTTTCTTTTTCTCCACGTCACGAGCTTTTTCCATATTGTGTATAATATAGATGGACCGAAGTGTGACAGTCCGAAGGTATTGTTTTCGCTTTATTGTTGCTTTTCATTCTTATACACAAGTATATTAGGAAACGGGAAGATTGTGCAAATTGTTACACACAGACCAGATAGACCTCTAATACTTTGCCACCACTCTAATTTGTTATCACATATCGTCCTGTCGTCAAGAAATCACGAGTGTAACAAGAGAATGTTGCGACCATACACAGCTTGTGTCCCTACATCTTTTGCTTTCCTCGTTCCCCTGCTTATTGAAACCGCCAGATATTCGCCTCTTGATCGATAGGGGCGCTTCATGTGTGTTATCAAATTATTGCAATCTAAAGCTTGGTTCGTGTTGGATTCCGTATGCTAACGCTTACTGACTGATATCTGAACACATGATACGGCAGACAAATATAGAAAATGGTAATCCGCTGCCTGAATTGATTGCAATCAGATAAACGTTGTTTGTACTGCGTGAAGCTGCCAGTCTATGTGTTGACAGGCGATTGAACTTCACCTTCTTCCCCAGGGAACCCCATTAAAAAGACCGTTTGAACCACATAACAAAAAACTCTTGACACTTGAAATTGCCAGAATTATAGCAACATTTAATCTAAATAGGACTGGGTAGCCTACATGGCATTATCTTTCATTTCGGTCGTAGAGGTAAACAAATAGTCGTTTATAGAATCGATTACAATTGGTCCTCGGTAATGGGATGTCCAAAGCGCCCCAGTGGCCAAGAGGCATATATATGTCGGTGTGAATCAACGGGGGAAACAAGAAAACTATGACACGTTTGTACAGAATCTGCGTAAGAAAATGTATGCCGAGGTCTCAAGAAAATATGGACAATAGTTTCGGGTACATTTCTCATTTGTCTTCCTTTGATGTTAAATTGATTTCATCTTCTCATATGAGGTCCTGTCCCCTGCTAGAAATTCAGTCAATCTGTAGAGAATGTAGTTTGTCGTTACCTGCAGTGAGTCTGACGTACTAGTGTGGTCTTCCATTATGCAGAGGGTGGCTTTCGCCGAAACTTGTCGACCACCCTGTACAAGAGTGTTCTCCCTTTGACAACATTTAGGCATGCCGCGGATTTCCTAGATTCCAAGTACGATGCTGTCCTTCTGAAATAAACAAACATATAAAATATGTGATGCACATGTGCATCCCAGCTTATTTACCTATCTCCACATATTGTGTGTACTAGGTAACGTTTACCTTATTTTCGTACGGCAGGTCGCAACTGGACAACATGTGTCCGTCGATAAATCTGAATTATATCTGGATATGGTATCGCGGGTAATATAAAATGTTCCGTTTTTCATTTGCTTACAGCCATACCCCAAGATCATAATTACGCCTCCCAGGCACAAACCAAGGTCCCGGAGTGAACTAATATTAACCCCTGAATGACAGGAGGCTTTGTGAGCATGTGGTGAACTTTATTCTTAAGCGATTCGACAGAAGTATCACCAGTGGATATCCTTTCGCTTTTACAGTGGATGTGTTCGATGAAACTAGTTGGACACCGAGACCAGAGAAACAACATCACCCGCCACAGCTTAACAATGACCAGTATGAGGTTTACGGTAGGCCCAAAAACAGTCGTCTCGATCTGTTGTGGATACTCTCTGGAGAAATTCACGATCACTCAGCAACGTGATGTACGCGATACAAGGAATGTGAGTTCGTGATCTGTGATCGGGCATATCGATGAGCAGAATTTCAAGGATGTTTGTACAGTGTACCAAGCTGCCGGTACAATGCACAGGATATATACATGTATGCTATCCCCGTGCCATTTTGCTATGAAGGAGAAATTCAAGACGTACATGTATCTTGATGCCACAGCCAGGAAAAGATAGCCGTATTGTCACTAATAGTAGAACCAGTGTAAATATTTATCGCTTTTTTGTAATACTTTAATAAATTATAAATTTGTCGCCTTATTTCATATGAAACCATCAAAAGTAAAATTTATAAAGATAAAAAATATTTTTAAAAGCAACTTTACAATATTATCTCGGTTTTATATCGGTACGGTGAAGACAGCTTTCTTATGAATCTACTTGGATTTTTTCTTTATCGTGAACCTGTGCTTGAATTGTCTGTATCGTGAAGCTAAAGTTGAATTGTCTTTGTCCAGGATCTGAGTGTGTGAGTGAGTGAATGGGATTTAACGTCGTTTTGTACTTGGATTGTCATTATCGTGAACCTGTACTTGGATTGTCTTTATCCTGAACCTATAGTTGTATTGTCTTTGTCTTGAACCTGTACTTGGATTGTCTTTATCTTGAACCTGTATTTTGATTGCCCGTGACTGTGCTCGGATTGTCTATAACGTGAAGCTGTACTTATTGTCTTATCGTGAACCTGTACTTCAATTTTCTTTATCGTGAACCAGTTCGTTGTCTTTATTATGAATCTCTACTTGCATCGTGAACCTGGACTTGGGAAGTATTCATCGTAAACCTGTACTTAAATTTTCTTTATCGTGAACCAGTTCGTTGTCTTTATTATTAATCTAAACTTGGACTGTTTCTATCGTGAACCAATACTTGGATTATCGTTTTCAACATTCTACAACACCAAGAGGATTGATGTCAACGATTTCATAACGTATTTGAACAATAAACCATAAAACCGGACGTTGTGCTACATTTACTTAAACATAATGGTACTTTACCATGATATTTACAGGAGACTTTCAACTAAACGGGGTCTATACAATTACGCTTCGACAACGAAATTCTGGGTTCTTTAATAATTTAGAATATGTTATTGTGCGTGCTGAAGTTATTAGTCCTTGTATAAAGGTTTAATTCTACAGTCTGGTTACTCTTTATGTACTCAACACGTGATTACACGTGAAATGTGTTTTCAATATGCTGGAAATAGATTGTATATATTAATTTAAAGCGCCGACCTTTTATCCGTATGTCCTTAACACGAGTGACTGTTCATGTAATATGCACGAGTCCTATTCACATGTAGATTTCTATTGTCAATGTACCAGTATATTGTGGGATTTATACAATGCAATTCGGTTAATGCCATCCCATTTTTGTATATACCATCGAATATCAGTGTATTTGTAATATACCAGTGTTGAACAATCTCAAATCTAGTTGTCGTCCAATGTATATATTAGCAGCGACAATCATGATAGTGAGTACCGTACTGGTCTGTTCTTATCCCACAAGGATCACGACAAGAATCTTGGGCATAGTGTGGTGTCTTATCCGATCATTCCTCCTTAATGTAAGTGATCAAGGAGAGCATTTCCTTTCCCTTCTCTTGGAAGTTTTTGTCGTTGCAGATACACCAGTGCGATTGCCCTCCCCATGTTCTCGCTTTTGAATATTTGGATGTGTCGGATAGATCAGTTTGGTCTACCACTTCTATTTAGAGCATTTCCACAAAGTGGATGCTCTTATGTTTTCATGAGAAACGGCTCCGCCGGATCCGCCGCTGCTGCCGTGACTTTAAACGTGAATATCTCTGAAACCGTTAAATATTTTCAGGTCAGACTTTGTGTGCTTCTCCTAAGGCCTGTGAAATTTGTCTGGTTGTGTTTTGATAGCCGCTGTTCACCACTAGGTGACGCTGTAGTCAGAGCATAGGTGAACCTCTCTCTGACGATTTCGTCTGAACCGCTTGTTTGATTTCTATGAAATTTCATTACAATGGTCTTGAAGCATGGGCAATATGCCGAAAGGTTTTGGTTTAGCTGGCATAACTATAAAGGCATGTTTGTTGCATCTCAAAAAAGAATTTTTCCGTAAAATTTACCAATTCACTTGAAGAAATATTTAAAAATTGTTCTATTCTAGGTTGCCAAACATAAATATAGGATTGCCGATGTGTTAATTCCCTTTCGGTGCAAACCAAATTGCTATTCAGATGAAAATTTTCAATTATTTGACTTAAACGAATAGAAAACCCTCTAAAAAAGTATATTGTACATGAAAGAATAGTTCCATCACTGTCCAAAAGTATTTTTTATTTATTTTTCCGATAAATTTTTTACCGAATGAAGCGCATTTGATATATATGCTTGTATCGTAGTCTGTTACGACCATCCATTTTCCTAGCCTGTCAATTATTGCAGATACCCACAAAACACTCACCGTTATTCTGGTTCAACAGGGAAGTAGACATCGATAGGGAAGTATTTTGAAGGTTGAACGTGGAAAATTATTGCTTATTTACTGGTTAAACAACCACGTACGTAGATTACATAACTGGGCCTAGATTATGCAACTGGGCCAAAAATATTTGTTTGCCATTTCACCAACATTTGTCTGTACGCAACTTCTTCCATGGTGTGCAAGGAGGTCTTCAACTACAACCTACCCACAGGTACATATCGAAAAATGCCGAATATACACTTGAGAGCTCCCCGTTTAGTTATAAGCAAAGATGGTTTCTCTCGGACATGCAGATTGTTGTTATATCGATGTCTAGTCCATATTACAGTGTGTATAGCAGTACATTTGATTAAAGAAAAGTTATAACATCGAGAAATATAAAAAAAGAATAGAAAGGAATGGCACTTACAGGCCACCATTAACTTTTGGACAGTGATGGAACTATTCTTTCATTTACAACATACTTTATTCAAGGGTTTTCTATTCCTTTAACGTCAAACCCTCCATAACCATTATCATGATTACAGTTTTTTTCCATTGAACTCTTGTACCATATCCATAGGGCTTTAGATTTCGCCTGCTTGTTTTTGGTGGTATCTGGTCCTCACTGAGTGACGCTATAGTTATGAATGCAAGTAAACATGTGTAACATGATATTTTCTAAACGACTTGTTTGATTTTCATGAAATTTGTGTATAATGATCTTGCAAGGTTGGCGAAAAAAGAAGGCGCGTTTTTGCATCTCAAAATAAGATTTTATTTTCACAAAATGGAAATTCACTCCTTTGAATCAAGGAAAAGTAAGTCTAATTTGCCTTACACATATATAACATTCCCAGTGTTATAATTCTCATTCCTTGTAAGCCAAATGGCCATTTTTTTTAAATACGTGAAATTCTCAGGACTTCAGTCCAATATCTACATTACCCAGGCCAGATCTGGGGATTTTGCTTCATCATGTAGTTTTGTGATATTTGTTCATCATTGGGTAGCACTGTATAGAGTAAACTTATCCAGCACAATTTATTGGCTCGTCATGAAGTTTATTATTGTGATCTTCCTAGACAGACGAAGGATTTCAAAGGATTGACCTCCCATATGAATTTCGCGACCCATCAATATGATGCTTAATTTATATTTCATTATATATTCTTTTTTACAATTCATAATTTTATTAACATTACGGTTTAAAAATGGATTGAAAGGACATCGGTGCTGTTATCGCTGGCGAATGTGTGGCAATGGGGTACTGACCGCTAAATATATCTAAATCTATGTTAAATTAGAGCACAAAAACGCTAAAATGCTATCCGAGAAAATATACTGCCATCAGTATGGTGTGATGGAGAATTACAAGGATTCAAGAAATTCATGATATTCTGGTCAAATAAACCTGAGGTAACACTGATATTCAACTTTGCGTTGCAGGCCTACCTAGTGTATGCCTGTATGTTGTCCATTCAGATAATGAAACCTGAAGTGGTTGACTAATTGCATAATGCACTTTGCATAAGGGGACTAGTGCTTGTCAACAAAGTAAACACTTCCTTTCCAGAATCAGTGCTACTTCTCTCGGCAATACTGATAATAATAATTTGATCCTGTTCAGTGGTATGGTTATCCCAATTACATTTATTTAGTCTCCAGATGTCTGGAGATGCATTCTGGTCAATTTTCGATGAGTTTATCCCAAATTATCACTCGATCACTCGGTCAATGATATGTTGTTTTTTGTTTTATGTGGAGGTCCCCAGAATTTATTTGAAACTCAAATATGAAATGGCACATACCATTGCAGTTTGATAGCATAGTTACAACTGTTAACTATTTTTAGACTAAAAAAGTAGAAATATTTTTGAAGTGGAACTTTTACATTCCTGCTATATGGGAAATTTTTATATATAATTTAAGTAAAATGATGTGTTCTGATGCATTTTGTCAGAATATTTAAACTTTGAAGATAATACGTAATGATGCCTCAAAGGGAACTGAATTGTCCATGTCATCTGTCTGTTCATTTGTCTGTCTGTCTGTCTGTCTGTCTGACTGTCCATCTTTCTGGTCATACCACATATGCAGCTGGTGATGGATTAGAAGCCTAATGAAAATGACTCACCTTCACCTGTTTTATCAAGGGTAAATTTAGCAATAACTTTTGAAGGAGTGAAGATAGGCTCTCCAAATGCATAATGCATGTGCAATTGGTGACTGACTGGAAGCCTATCCCAGTTGACCGAACCTATTTTTTCAAGGCTATATACTTTATATTATGATAAAACATGTAATATAACTTGGTTTTCTAAATTAATACCACATATGCAACTGATGATGGACATGAAGTCCATGAATATGACTGACTTTGACCTATTTTCTCTAGGTCAAAAACTGTATGTTAAATCACATACTTATAACTGCCAACAACATTCTCATCTTCATTGTGGCTGTGGTTGTCTTCAAGATCAATCTACCGAAGTTCGCATGTGTTGCAACAGCCTCATGCTTCAACGGTAACTTAAAACCATGCCATATCGGCTGAGCTGGTGAAACATTCACTATTTCCAAGCTCTGACATACCACGTCACTGTCGAAATATGTGTACCATGACAGTGATAAATCACACAGCCAGTGAAGGTTTTCGATTGATGTTGCCTAAGTACTATTAGCAGCATTTTATAACAATTCGCTGACTTCCAGTTGTTAGACAATTTTATTTGCAGGCATTGTTTCAGATAGAATGCAACAGCGAATAAAAAATGGATTGAAATCTTCATGTTCAAACTTTCGTGGAGAAAAAAGGGGGCAATTTGAAATTTTATTTTTATTTTGATATTCACTTTTTTTAATTTCGATTGGCCCGTAAAACACAAAATAAAGTTCGTGTTGCCTCACACTGGGTTTCGCCCATTGGTAAAGAAAGCCCTTCTCAGAGGCACTACTACCAGGGATGATTCCTGATTGCTCAATCTCCATAGGTATATGCCCGACACTCTGTCCAATCCTTAAAAACATTGCCACACCTAATAGAGGGTGTGCCCAAATTAGGGAGATCTAAAGCCCTGTGAGCACCAATTTATGTGTTACACATGTATTCGGGGAAATGCTCTCGTCCAGTGTTTCACACGGGCTTTCATTTACTCTGCAAAGGATATGCCATATTGATTTGTCACCCTTGGTTGTCGCTCTTCTCTATTTTTAATTTTTAGTCGTCTGAGATCTCCAGTTTGGTATTTCTGTCCCATTTACCTTCGAGATATAGACGAGCAATATAGAGTAATTTTTGTATATCTCACCAATCTTAACAGAACCGGTAGTCAGATGAAAAGATTTCTCTAGCTATTAAATATATGCCGGTTTAGTACTTCTCTCCCACTTTGCTAGATATATAATAGAGCAGTCTTCATTGGGAAGACAGAACATCATTTCTCATGATTGTCCATTTGTCATGATTGGTGAGGAGTTCTTTCAGAAACTTTAATTTTCCTCCCATTTGCCCTCTGTTGAATATTTTAATCTGACCGATAGGTCTGTTTGTCTTTCTCTCCTATTTTACTCCATGAAAGATCCATCAAATTGATTTGTCTCCTTAGGTGGAATGTCATTTCTAATTTTCTCTCTTCTAGTTTTAGCCATCTCGGATATGTCGGTCTGGCATTTCTCCATTTTGCTTCGAGATATACAATCCATATTGAGTGTCCCTCTTGAGTAGATGAATGTAATTTCCCAAGGTTCACTCTTAAATTTTAGTTATGTCGAATACGCCAGTTTGATTGTCCCCCTAGTTTCCCTCTTTGAATACTCAGTATTTAGATGTCCGGTATCTCAGTTTCGTTTTCATTTCCCATTTTACTCGACATAGGATACACCACAATGAATTGTCCCTTGAACAGACGAAATGTCGTTTCCAGTTTTCTGGCCATGGCAAGTCCTGTCAGATTTCTCTCCCATTTAGACAAAGAGCCTTACGGAGTAGTCCCCCTTGCGTAGATGGAATGGCCGGTCCTTTCCTATTTTCTCCACTTCTAATTTTTAGTGCTGTCGGATACACTAGATTGATTTTCCTTTTGTGTTGCTTTGTGACAGCATGCTAATTAACTCGTTCTACAACGCGAATGAAAATATGATTTATGCACTTGTTTGATCAAGAAATATGAGGGAATATAGTATGTGTTTAATAGTTGGGGCTTATATGCATACATATCGTGTTAGTACTTTTAAAATCCGCACAGTCATTTGTTTGACGTGGAAGAACTACATTAGCCAGGTAGACAAAATGTCTTTCGAAGAGAGAAAATTCTTCAATGACAAATATCAAACTGACCTATCTGACATAGGGGTGCATATATCTACATGTAATACGAGGGATCCGGAAATCTGGCATAGTCGACTTATTAGGTAAAAAGCATTATTCCAAGGGGAGAAACTTGAATGAGACATTCCATCTACCAAGGGTAACAACTAAATATTGCATAGGTGAGAAAACACAAACTGACGTATATAAACATTCAAATGAGAGAAAATTGAAAATCATATTCCGTAATTCGGTCCATGCCTAAGTTGGGGCAAAACAATATAGGTGCGTCGGTGTTGACCGATTTCTGGGACAAATATCAAACTGGCGTATCTGTCCCGACCAAAAATACAAAAAAAAGAGAGAAAATTGAAATTGATATTCCATCTACACGAGGAAAGAAATCCACATGACATAACTCGGAGCAAACCTGGAGAGAGAAAAGAAACCTGCCATATCTGACTTATCGTTTCTTTTTAATTTAAAGTAGTGAAAATCTGAAATGGAGAGAAAATCGGAAATGCTTATCCAGTCTAATAAAAGGGGGCAACCCCATTGAGCATTCCTCTCGAGCCAAATGGGGGAGAAACGTATATATAACAAACTGACCTGTCTGGCTTAGCCTATAATTCAAAGGAGAGAAATGGTAAGAGTGGAAGGAAAGAGAGAAATGGCAAAATTGGAAGGAAATGCCGGACTTGATTTTATTGAGAAATCACAAAACACCCAAGGGGACTAATCAATATCGTCTGTCCAAACGACAGGGTTGTATTGTGTTACAATGGATCTTGTACGTTAGGATGGACAAACCGCCCCAGCCAGCAGTCCATTCACAAGGGATCACGTGATTCCCATGGAATTGAATAGGTCCCGACTGACCACCGCGACCACGGTCTGTAAGGTCAAGCAGTCTTTACTCGCAGTTTCACACCCATTCTCTGTCGAATTGAATTGATGTTCTATGATATTCGCCTGCCTTGTGTGTATTTTATAGTAATTATATTATTTACATAAATGACAAGTCGAATATTGAAAATAAATTTTTATTCGCCACTCAGTGAATTGAGTGTAGTGCCCCGTTTAAAGGGAACCTCTGCCGATTTTCGTGGGGTCATTTTTTGGATTGTATTACCAATAATTATAACCTCCTATGCATCAACATGTATATCTTGCAATATTCGTCTAATATTATATCTTGGCGTAAAAAAGTTTCCGGTCATTCTCTCTGTGAACAGATATTCACAAATATATTCTAATCACGATATGAAATGGAAAAATGCATTAAATTATTGAAAAATTTATGAAGAATTTTAGGATTCGAACCAGCAGACCACCAAATCAAAACAAATGCACTCTTCTCCACTCTATCCATTCGGCCATATCGTACTCTCGGTTGAAACGCTGCTCCAATTATCGTATTTGTAGCCCAAATCGTAAACCTGTTTCAATTATGCCATTCAATCTCCGTCAGGAAGATGATACAACGTAGAAAACGGAAGTTTAAAACTAAAAGTTAGCTCCCCTGGCGGAGAGTTGTCCGCCCCTAGGAGAACTCTCCCACCTCATTCCAGCAGGAATACTATATAGGCTTAGTTCAAACCATTACTCGTCCTCTATTCTCTGTTGTACCTCGACCAGTACACATCAGGAAGGAAGTGTTTATACAACCTGGGTTGTTGTTGTAACGACCCTCAGTATCCTTATCGGTTTTGACTTGTGTTATTTCTTGTCGGAAATTCTTTCATTATTGTCGGAAATTCTTTCATTAGTTATGTCTGAGATTCCGATATCTAATGCATGTAATTCGTGTGTGAAATGGTGGTCCAGTTTGGACGCCCACACGGTTTGGTTTTCTTGTAAAGAGTTGTGTTATCGGCGAAGTTCGCCGAGTGTATATTAGAGACCCGTTAGCGTGGGGAAATTTCGCCCAGGCTAGTCGGGCTTACCTTTGCAGGCGTCTGGCGACCCGTTTCTTTCGGAAGTCGACAGACGTCTGTTGGGAATTGCTTGTAATTGACCTGAACTATCGAAGTTACGTTGCAATTATATAAATGTTTCCCATTGTCTTAGTAATCAGAACTCGCCCGCCTCTATAAATATACTAGCGGGACGGTTCTACGTCTAGTTAGACAGCCTACATGTCTAGGTTTGGCTATGTATGCAGTCAAACCGGTTCCTTTGTCTACTTCGACAAAGACTCCTCTAACCTGTCGTGCCTTAGCAATCCATTGTTCTCGTCGGACAATGAAATGCAGTGGGTTCGCATATCATGCTCGACCTCTCCTTTGTCTTTTTGTTTTCACACTCCGTTACCTAAACGGAATAAACGTGTCTTGTCTGTTCGCAGTTCTAAATTCGTTTCTCGTTTTATGGTGGGTTATTCAGACCTACCATTGAGTGTCAAAATTGCTCTTGCGGTTTCGTTTATCGATGAATCAGCGATTCTATAATAGCGAAATGACATGTTACGGGACTTCAATTAGGATTGAGTTGGGGTGACAAATAGAAACATTTTTTATAAATGTTTAATTTGTATTGGAAATATACTGAAAGTATTCACATTGACGAGGATGGTCACAAGTGATGATCTAAAAGACAAACCATTATTTTCATCTCATCAAATATTCTCAACTAGACTATTATCAGGTATGAGGTCAAACTGATATAATGGTGGATTGAGACAGGTTGACTTGGTAACAGATAGAAACATTGTTTATAAATGTTTGATATTTCAATCAATTTCCATCGTTAAATATCCAATCTGTCGACGATTATTGCTTATTAAAATAGTGCATACTGCTTACGAAATCGGTGAGAATTAGACCGGGAATTCTAGTTCTATTTTTCGGCCCTCCCGTTCTCCGGTATGCCGTTCTCGTACTTCGACTCGACGTTTTTCCTACACCGGTCTCGTCGAGTTCATCTGTGATTCCTTTTTCTTCAGTGTAAAGTTAGGAACATACGTCAATGATGGTTTTTCGGATAATTTGGATGCGCTTTTAGCGTTGCTGCCGGATATGCCGTCTACTTCGAATAATCCTCGTATTAAATGTCAGACGAAGGAATACTTCCTCGCCGTATGTTGTCTCACCTATGTCATTTTTGTCAATGGTTCGATGGTGATTAAATTAATATTTTGGGGATAATTTTTCTTTCACATTTCTGTCTTGTCAAAATTTTGTTTGGGCAAATTTGTAGACTTCACATGGTCTGTTTTTCCATCTGCCATGTGTTTATTGTCTTCGGACGTACGTCGCGAAATAAATTGGCTCTTGTCGGAGTTTTCAAAATTCTTATATCTTGAAATTATTACCCGATATATTTTCTAAAGTCAATATTAATCTCGGGCTTATCTGATAACACAGTCCGGCGTGATGGAGACAATGTGTATTCAATATCACGTCTTCACACGAACAATGAGTTCGACCCGCTGTGTTTGGTGTGGGTTTTTACGGGCTCTCGCGACCTCGTTTTTATTGCTCAATTGGTGACAGATTCGTACTTAGTTCCCGGCATTTCTGTAAGTCTGCCTTTTAGTGCTGAGATTTGAAGGCCGATGGTGATCTCTACAATAAACGATCAGGTTTGGTTTCGTTGATTCATGAATTTTATGCATTGAGTTTGTGTATATCTCAAGTAGGGTTGTAAATAGTATCCTCATCGGCGGGGTTTTTTCGTTTCTTCCCGCCGGAGAGATCTGATACTTTGTTTGCAGCCGTCAAATTTTCATGTTGTTGTTGTTGTGTCTGTTCGGACTTGCAGTTTTGGTTGGTTCACCTTGGTCCTACCAAAATGTAATCTCTTGTTATATATTCGGGATATTTGATATCCTGTATTCAAGAGAGTCCTGACAGAGGTTTTATGTCTTTCATACTGACATGAATATGAAGCATGATTGTTGCGTTTGTGTTACGTAACCACAACTCAACCCTATTTACTTCGACCCTGTGTCGCATCTTAATGAGCTTCTTTACTGATCTCTTTATGTAATTAAGGGTGTGTCGAACAACAATGAGATCACGTGCTGGTTTACGTGAGTGAGTAAACCTATTCACCCACTTATGCTGGTTTACGTGAGTGAGTAAACCTATTCACCCACTATGTGAAAGTGTGATTTTCTTGAAACACAATTGTCTGATTATTACATTGCTTGTTTTATTTCACACCATGTTGGTTCCATCTGTATACTGTATTACGCTTATAATTCAGATGGAGTTATGCACTAATTTTAATTTCTTCCATATGAGAAAATTTAAAATTACTAGCGTGAGTGGGAAGGTTTTGGCCGGCCAAGGATCAAGCCTAGTGACACGTGAGTCTTGAAGTCTTCTATGGTTTCTTTCTACCAGGTATGTATTACCGGTACAGTGTTCTTCTCGACAAATTGTTCGTGCTAGGTCATTTCAAATTATAAATTTTGAATAACCTCACTTTCCTGCCGGCGAGAGACTTAAATGTATTTCCTCTCTTCGGGAATTTAAAATTCTTTAAGGATCTTTCTTGGTTACCTGGAAAATCTTTGTTCTGGATGTCGGTTGTGTGACTATTTGGTTATTAATAGTAACATTGTGGTAAATGTTTTATATTCTCTCCATATAAAACTCCAGTACTGAATCTCATGTACAGGAGACAAATTACATCGGGAGAGGTCATAATGTAACCATGTTCATTGATACATTATTCATGTTCACTGACACAAAGATCCATAATCCCATTTATCTCATTGAGCTTACATTTGGTGATTAACGCTACAAACATTTAATATGTTCATCTCTACTGCGTTTAAAGAGAAGGGAAATTATTATAATCGACTTCGGGGTTACTGTTGCAACGCCCTTCTGTTACGTCGTGTGCTTTTATAAGTTGTATCCTGCTCTATGATGAGCATGTATATACATTAAGTTGTTGTGAATGAGGAAATCACTACGTTGTTTATCATATACAACGTTTCTCGCATTTTTCACATTACGCTTTCCTATTACACCTTGACATGTTCATTACACCGTCATGTGTCTCTCATACGCCTGTGCAATAACGCCGTTTGTCACGTCATTTCTTCATTTGCGAGTTGCATATTTTATATCCATTCATCGGCACTTCCTTTGATTCTCCATCGTCAATCGCCGGTGGGAGGGGAAGTCCGTTCGTTTGGCGTCAACTTTCCACTTGTATCAATTCCTCTCGGGTTTTTCACAATGTGATTTACTTAGGTTCGTCTTTACTCTACGAAGAGAGTTCTGTCCAGACCTTGCTGTTTCCAGTCTGGAGTTCAGAATATCAAAATTGTATTGGAATCAGCAGTATTTGGTTAAATACTGTTATATGGAATAGGTCTTTGGATTATGGACATGGATATTCTCTGAGGACGACGGCGGGATTGTGAATGACGGACTAGTCGCCTTTAATTGAATTCAGCACAGTGTTAACACAGAGCCATGTTGACTTTATCACACTAACATTATGTTGAGATCCAGTTACCTTAGGATTGTGCTTGATCAACACAATGTCTTCGTGGTGTACTTGTGGGACAGTTTTTCTGACTTTCTCCATCAAGTACTTTATTCCTATATTAACCGTTACACCAATGGTTAGACTTTGACATTATGGTTCTGTCATCAACCTTAAGGTTGTTTATTATATGTAGGATCTTACTCACTACGTTCCTATATTTGTCCTGGTGCCGAGGACGTGATCGTTCCCGACTCTATTCCCCTCGTAATTGACTTCATCCTTCACCTTCACCAGGATAGGGAGTTTCATATTAGCACCATGGAAGGCTGTCGATCTGCTGGCATGAATTGAATAGGGTGTTACGTCTTACCTTGGGTTCCGACATTAGCCTTAACGATAATATCTCTGCTCTTATTCACGCCTTCGCATTACAGTCGCGTTGTACTCGCCAACTGTTACCGAAATGGGATATCGGTGTGGTTCTGTGTGCTCTGATTATACCACCTTTTGAACCCTTAGAGTCCGCGTCTATAAAAACTGTGTCTTATAAGACGGCCGTCGTGGCGGCGTTTGATTTGGCGTCCAGACTGTCTATACTTCATGCTCTTGAAAGATCTTCTATGACCTGGACAGCGGATCGGTCCTGCATTTCTTTTCGGCCCATTCCTGATTTTATCGCCAAAATGAGTCTGTTCGTTCAGGTCCGTGCGCTCAACGTCGTACACCTTTCCTGCGTTGTCAGACTTTGTACATGGACTCGAGGACGATCTTCTGCTATGTCCTGTTCGAGCCATCCGCCACTATCTTACTCGTGCCGATCCGTTCGCGGCTCTCGGCTACGGTTACTCTGTCCCTTCGCCTATCAGCAAGGCTTGACTTAAAAAAAAAAAAAAAGAAAGCCGCATAGTTGAAGAAGACCATATAATAGTCTTATCAATTGGCAGAAGGTAGATATACCATTGACGCCCCACTACTATCTTCTGCTTCTTCTAATGTGATTCGTGCCATCGCTGCGTCATGGCATGTATGGAAGAACTGACCCCTTCATGACATTGTCCGGTCTTGTGCCTGAACAATTAACTCCACGTTCACTAATATCTGTCTGAGGGATATGACAGTGCAATCAATAGTGTGACCACGCTTGGGCCACTGTGGCTACCCAGCACGTTGTGAGTAATTTCAGAAAAAGAAGGGGGGGGCGGCAAAATGGTCACCATCGCAGCAAGACAGCCATCTTGCTGTATCATCTCACCTCATCTCATCTCAGTCATATTATTATTATTACATATATTATATGATAAGAGGCATCTCAGAAGGTAGAAATAAGTCAGTTGACCGGCCGTGGATTCTATAATCACCAATGAAGGCCTAACACCAGGATAGGGTTCACTCCTAACTGAAATTTGCTTCTGTTCTTCAGAAACTGACTTCCTTCTAGATGTCTCAGCTGGGTCTCCTGTGCCTCAACTCACAAGACACCCGCTCCTGGCCTAGTGTCAACAGTAGTGAAGAAAGTACAGAGAGTTGAAGAGTGCGCGGCTCACCCAGGGAGCAAGCTTGGCAATTCCAACGCATCTAATTTCATCACTCCTAGTATGGTGAGTTGCCCTCAAGAAGCTTGCGGTCTGAGAGTGGTGTGGACTTGGTACCTTCCAAGTTTTGGGCACCGCGTTCCCCTTTACTTACGGTTGGATCAAGGATCTCCCTGTATGCAATGGCTGTGACGGAGAGTCCCCCTAGTCATACAGTGTCTACCATGAGGACCTACTTGTCGCCTAGGGTGTCCGGGTTTCCTGCGACTTGGTGGAAATGTGTACCACATCACAAGCACAGTTACATGGATGGAGACACTCAGATAAGTAAAACTGTATCAATTCCTTCAATTACCCGATGAGTCTGAGACCAGGGTTAACTTGATGAGTAATTATGTCTCAAATTTATACCCATGTCTGTGTCATTCCAGCGATTACTAGTCTACTATAGGGAGTTACCACGAGGCCGGGATTCCCGCCTCCATATGTTGGTACTGTGGCATAATTGAAACAGGTTTACGATTTGGGCTACAAATATTAAACATTTATAAACAATGTTTCTATTTGTTACCAAATCAAACCTGTTTCAATTTGATGGCCCTCCCTCCGTCCCCTCATGCCGGCCTTAAACACTACAGGTCTCGGTAATTAAAATGAGAATAGAGGGCGAGTAATGGTTTGAACTAAGCCTATATAGTATTCCTGCTGGAATGAGGTGGGAGAGTTCTCCTAGGGGCGGACAACTCTCCGCCAGGGGAGCTAACTTTTAGTTTTAAACTTCCGTTTTCTACGTTGTATCATCTTCCTGACGAAGATTGAATGGCATAATTGAAACAGGTTTGATTTGGTAACAAATAGAAACATTGTTTATAAATGTTTAATATTTGAAAATGAGAACCATATCACGAAAACAATATTTCATAAAGTTTTATTTTTTTTATATGAAAATAAACGATAACCAAAACTTGGATTGCTGGAGAGCTAGGGTTCAAAAGTGCTTTAGTAAGTGTCCATGTAAATTTGTGGTTATAGTTTATTTCCATATGATTACAGAGAGGCAAACCTGGCTTCTCCAGCCTGAAAAAGCTGCCAATTTTATATAGTCCGGGATGTTAGGGCATAAAAGGGACTGTTTGGTTCAGATTCTTCCAAAAGCACAAAATTTGGCCCATATGTCGCCCATACAATACCTTTTCGATTGTTGACGGGCGCCAAAGTAGTCGCCCCCGGGGGCCGCCATATTGGCGAAATTCAATATGGCCACCACCCGGGTTAGAGGCCAATCGTATTTAAAAAACAAAATGGCTAGAATCATGAATAATACAACTTTTTAGTGGTTTTCGGTGTCGGGGAATCTGATTCTGATCTTATTTCAACGATTTGAGGTCAAGGGCACCCTGAAGGTCATTATGGGGCCAAATTCCTCATTTTAGTGGTTTTAGTCGAGATATACAAACTACCTCATTTTATCGATTTTCGGGGTTGAGTAACCCGAATCGGGCCATATTTTGACGATTTGAGGCAATATTCCACGTGAGGTTCCCGATAGAGTTCACCTGAACCAGAGATCAACCAGAGGTCAATTATAGGAAACCCCAAAAGAGCTAGAACCACAAATAATATCATAGGGCTTTGTGGCATCGGAGAATTAGATTCTGACCTTAGTAGTATACAAAGGTTAAATTGAGTCCTATTGACCTCAGAAATTTGCATATTTTGTGGAGGTCACACAGCCAATCAGAAGCGAGTATTTTGACCTCTGACCAAAAAGCTACCTCCAGCACAGGAGAGTTCCAAATTTGCATATCACGTGACCCAGGTCAAAGATGTATTCATCCGGGGTGATGCGGTCATGTCTGGCGGTGATTCGGTCGCGGGAAAAACCTTCCGCGGAGAAAAAGTAGTCCCTAGATAAAATGGTCCGATGGGGTCGAGTGAGGTATCAAAGTGAAGCTTATGTGAAGGGGCATCTAATGGGCTGGGTGTGGGGTTGACATAGCGGCATTCTGCGCATGCGCGGTGGCCCGAGGGTATGAAAATAGACGTTTTGAGAGCTAGGGGAGTCCCTCATGGTCCAATGGAGTTGAGTGAGGTATCAAAGTGAAGCCCAGGTGAAGGGGTATTTGATGGCTGTGTGGGTGCATGTAAAATTTTTCCTGAAAAAAAAAAAAAAAAAACGGAACTCGGACTTTATCGAAAAATCCGGGAAAATACCTATATGGGGTATGGGGAATATATACGTCGCCGGGCTTAACGGGGCTCGCCTATCAATAGAGTTATCTCCCCCTAGTTCCAGGGTGGGTGTATGTAAAAATTTTCCTGAAAAAATACGGAACACGGACTTTATTCTAAATTACGGGAAAATGCCTATATGGGGTATGGGAGGTATAGGATCAATGTTTGTCCCCCTGGGAAACCTACTTCTCGACATTTGCGGTATGGGTTGTGGGGTCGCGTTTTCTTAGTCTCGTCAAGACAAACATGATAGGAAGTGTCGCGAAGCGAATCGGTGAAATTTTTGAAAAAGTACGATATAGCCCCATATAGTCCCATACTGGGGGTATAGGATCAATGTTTGTCCCCCTGGGAAACGTACTTCTATACATTTGCGGTAGGGTTGTGGGGTCTCGTTTTCTTAGTCTCGTCATTTAGAATACGATAGGAAGTGTCCCGGAGCGAATCGGTGAAATTTTTGAAAAAGTACGATATAGCCCCATATAGACATATATATATAAATATATAGTCCCATACTGGGGGTATAGGTTCAATGTTTATCCCCCTGGGAAACCTACTTCTCGACATTTGCGGTAGGGTTGTGGGGTCTCGTTTTTCACGTCTCGACATTTAGAACATGATAGGAAGGGTCGCGGAGCGAATCGGTGAAATTTTTGAAAAAAGTCACCAAGGCCTGGGTAGGCCCATAGGCCTATACTGCATGGCTATGGGTGTATAGGGCCATACGGGGTGGACATGTTGGAGTCTAGGTGAGTCCCTGGTGGTCAAATGGGGTCGAGTGAGGTCTTATTTTGAAGCGCTCGTGGAGGAGCACTTGACTACACTAATGGTTCGTCCGTGTTCAATAGTCTGCGCATGCGCAGACTGGCCCGTAGTATAGAAAGTAGGCATTTTGGGGGTATGTGGGTGTGTGTGTTTGGGTTAGAGATGGGCTATTCACGGTTCGAATGGGTCGAGTGAGGTATCGATGTGAAGCCTAGGTGAAGGGGCATCTGATGGCGTGGGTGTGGGGTTGAACTATCGGCCTTCTGCGCATGCGCGGTGGCCCAAGGGTATGAAAATAGCCGTTTTGGGATGTAGGGGAGCCCCTCATGGACCTATGGGGTCGAGTGAGGTATCAAAGTGAAGCCTAGGTGAAGGGGCATCTGGTGGGTTGGGTGTGCGGTAGGAATATCATTCTGCGCATGCGCACATGCAATGCGGAGCTCTCGTCCAATCAGGAGCGAGTATTTCAAATCCGCCACGGAGCTCTCGTCCAATCAGAAGCGAGTATTTTGACCCGGTGCATTATGGGACATATCCAAGATGGCGGCACGTATGTTCAAGATGGCGGCACATCCGGTGTCGAAAACTGGCCATTTTTGTCGGGATGTGGTCACCCAGTGTCGAAAACTGGACCCTGTATGGGTCCCGCTAGACGTTTTGGAGCTAGGGGAGCCACGAATGGGTCGATGGGATCGAGTGAGGTATCCATGTGAAGCCTAGGTGAGGGAGTTACACTAGGGTGCCGTTTCCATTGTGCTGCGCAGGTCACGTGGGGGTTGTGACGTCACTTCCGGGTTTTTCACTAAAAACTACCTCCAAACATAGAAGAGTTCCAAATGTTTCCCCTTACACGTCCGTATGTTCAACCGCCGGGACCTTTTCCCGCCCCGTCCCGCCCCGGCCGCAGCGCGCGCGCGCGTCATCACCGGCAGTGCGCGCGCGCGCGGGTCAAAAGGTCAAAGGTCACCTCCAGGTCAAACGGTCTTCCTTTCGGCAAGGTTCGGAGAATACATAGAACTTATAGTCATCAACTTAATCTATACGTGTTGGACGAGTCTCTTCACCCACCGTATAAACGCACCTCAATGAAATGCCCGCTCCAAACCTAGACCAAAAACACGTACTTGGTCTGTGGGCTGATTTCATTGGCTCTCTATTTTACTATAGTGCGCTTGCATTCTAAACTTGATGGGTTACATTTTGGCCCCATTATAGGCCACTCATTGGCTAATACGGTGTTCAAAGCCAGTTTCATGCATTATGTTCATATAACTTATAGTAATAAACTTAATCTATACGTGTTGGACGAGTGTCTTCACTCACCGTATACACGTACCTCAATGAAATGCCCGCTCCAAACCTAGACCAAAAACACGTACTTGGTCTGTAGGCTGATTTCATTGGCTCTCTATTTTTACTATAGTGCTCTTGCATTCTAACCTTGATGGGTTACATTTTGGCTCCATTATAGGCCACTCATTGGCTAATACGGTGTTCAAAGCCAGTTTCATGCATTATGCTCATAGAACTTATAGTCATCAACTTAATCTATACGTGTTGGACGAGTCTCTTCACTCACCGTATACACGTACCTCAATGAAATGCCTGCTCCAAACCTAGACCAAAAACACGTACTTGGTCTGTAGGCTGATTTCATTGGCTCTCTATTTTTACTATAGTGCTCTTGCATTCTAACATTGATGGGTTACATTTTGGCCCCATCCTACACCACTGATTTCAGTTTGACTGAATCTCCACATTGCATTATGCATTATGAATAAAACACACAAGACAGGTTTGTTTTGGTGAGATCTCTTTTTTTTATTCAGTAACAACAACAACGTGAGAACAACCACCTGAAAACTGAAGCCCAGAACAAGGGGCTTGTACATTGAAAGAACTGAAGCCCAGAACAAGGGGCTTGTAAACTGAAGCCCAGAACAGGAGGCTTGTAAACTTAAGCCCAGAACAAGGGGCTTGTAATTAACTTAAGCCCAGAACGGGACTTGTACATTGAAATGATGGGCGGCCCAGTCATAGACGAGTACATCGCGGTCCTCGGCCTTGGGGTACTCGTCAAACATCTGTACGATGGTAGATAAGGGTCTTCCCCGGCATCGATGGTACAGGTAAAACAAGCAATATTGTCCGCACACGCTACTGTTCCAACACCACGTCTCTGTGCCTTGGTCCATGAAGTCTGTTAAATCGGGATGGAGGGGTGGCAGGCCGTATGGGTCAAAGTATTCGCCCTGCTGTTCTGTCAAGTACACGGCCACCCAATGTTCACCGGGTCGATCCATCGGGTCCGTGTTGAGAACGTAAGCAGCAGGATACATACGGTCTAATGGGAACACATCTCGGGCGAACACCCCTTGAAAGACCATACGTGTCTCTGGGTCATTCTCCAGCACGGTGGTTATCTGGTCTGTATCCATGTTAGGTGGAGAAGTCACACAGGACGTTGCGCGCCTTGTCCACTTGAATGATGTTGTCAAACTCGGCGTAGCAGATCACATTGACAGTGGTCGCCAGGGCTCGTGCAAAGTGGATTTCCACCCGTAAATTGCCTTGCTTGGCCAGGGCCAGCTGATGGTCGTTCTCTAAGGTGGGGGTCAGATCGAAACAGAACAACGTGTATCCGTTCGCGTAGTGCTCCCGACTGATGAAATTCCCTTCGTCCTGGTTGATTTGACCGGTGGCTGTAAACAGGCTCTGATAGGCTCGAATGAAATTCCTGCGCCCAAAGTTCGGTGTTAAGGCCGTGGCTGGCACCTGTTGTCCATCCACATGCAGGGCCACAAAATTGATGCCGAAATGTTGAAAGTCAAACGGATTCTCTGGGTAGGCTCCGCTGAAACTGGTATTTTCCACACAGGCCAGGATCAATCGCTTGGGTAGTTCCCCCAGGAACAGGTTTTCTTTGTTGGCGCCCATATTTCCAGCAGGCACAGAGAACACTTTGGTTTGTACACGTCGGATAGGGTACTGGGCTGGTTTTGTTTCCAAGGCTTTCATGTGTCCCAATTGAACGGCTGGATTCGGTTTCACTTTTCGGACATACAGCACTGCCTCTTGGATGACAAACTTATAGTCCGCTGCATGCCCGTCTACGTTAGTGGCCATCAAGGCGAAGGTCGGAGGCGCCCGTATCAGTCGGATTTTGATGGGGATCTTGTTCAAGAGGTACCGGTCTTGCATGAACATGTCTGTGTGCAGTCGACCGATCATATCCACCGAGGCACTGTTCGCAGTGAAAGCCTTCCGTTTGTTATATCCCACATTGTCCACCGTGTCCATGTGCTCGGGTGTGTCCTGGTAGAATAAACCGGCTGTCAGCTGAGACTTTTTAGCCTCTCGGCCATACGACAACAGTGTCTCGATGTAGGCTCGGTACGGGTACGTGTTGGTGGAGTCACTGATGAGTTTTGTTTCATCCGTTGTAATACCAGGCCAGCTTGTTTCGTGAACGAGGCAGGTACACTCTTCAGGACTTCGTCTTCCACCCACTGTGGGGCTGTGGGTGGTACCCCACCCGGCTGTTGGAACGGTGCTGAGGTCGGCGGTCTGTCACGTGGTGGTGGTGGTGCTGGAATAGAGAGGGTTTTGTATTGGTCCATGTACGTCATGTACCGTTGAAGCGTCTCATTGTACCGTTGTACTTTCTCACTGTCGCTTAACCCCGGTCTCTGTAAGATCTGTTGCATCTCTCCATCGAGGGTGTTTATGGTCTTCACCGTAGGTGGGACAGGGTAGGGCGATTGGAGGTTTTGAAGGAATCGTGGTTCGACGAGGACCATTTTTTTCGTGTGGTTCATTGTCGGCCGAAGAGTCCACCCAATACTGGACCCAACACGGAAGCGGCCAACGGTGCTAAGATGGCCCCGAGAAAGCCGCCTTTCTGTAACACCTTTTTCTTTTGTGTTTGAGGGACCCGCTTATGGACTAGGGTTCGGAGACCTGTCTTATGCTTGGCCAACTTGGTCTTCTGAGCCGGAGTCAGTGGAACGTTGCCTTTTAACAGGTTGTACCCGATCTCGCACAGACAGCGTACAAGTTCAGGGTCCGCACCGCGTACAATGGTTCGGACCAACTCGGGTGGGGCCGTCTTCAATACACGGAGCGTGGGAGCGTGCTTCCGTACTCGCGCAGACATCCTGTACAACTAATGCCAGAACCCACAACTCTGCTCTTTTTATCTACCTCAGAGAACATAACCCTGCTGTGGTATTCATTCTTTTTATTATCTCCATCATCAAACACACACACAGACCCCAGCTGGGGGAGCCACTGTGGGTGTGTTTACATTATTTTTGCAAGTACACGTGGTGGGTCTCTCCGGGAAAGATGCCGGTCCGTAGTCGAAGGTGGTCGGGGGTGGCTTGCTTGAGGTCGAAGAGCATATACCCGTGCTGAGGGGTTGTGGCATCTTTAAAGGCTTCCAACGCAAACGGTGTGCGGCCGGGATATATCTGTCTCGCCAGGTGCAGCAGTTGAGTGGTATTTCTCGGGTTTTTGAAGACCACCATGTAGTGGGCATTTAAGCTGATGTTCCGATGTTCTTTGTTTTTACTGAACAGATTCTGCACAATGTAGATGATGCTGAGCCGTCGATGATGGCTGCCTTTGGTAAAGAGTTGGGTGACCCGCGCATCCGTCTCTCGCCATGAGATCATCCAGAACCACCAAGGTGTCGGGTTCCAAATCGGCCAGGTTGGGTAGGCCTTCCACGAACGTGATGTGGGGCATTGCTGCATACGCTGCCTGCCATTCTCCGTAACACCACACGACTCGGGCAATGGGTGGGGTGATCATGCTGTCGGCGTGTTGAAGGAGCTTCCTGACGAAGTGCGTTTTGCCGGAACCCGTGGGTCCTGCGATGAGACACGTGAAGGGATGCTGCCACCGTGGGTCCATGGTTCGAGGTGTATCCGTTGTCGTGGTAACCCGCTCTTGTAAATTTGGTACGAGTGAACTGGAGTGGTGGTGGGTACAACGTCGGTCGTCGTTATCTGTACACTGTCAGGGATGATGATGGGGGTGGGTACAACGTCGGCGGTCGTTGTCTGTTCACTGTGAGGGATGAAATCCGGTGGGTCTTGAGACGTAGTGGGTGTTCTTGGTGTAGGTGTGGAGCTCGACGTGGCTTGTACACGGGGTGTGGTGGTGGTGACTGGGCTCGATACGACTGGTGCTCTCTGTAGACCGGTTTCGCTGGTGGCTGGTGTTCTCAGTTGGCTAAGTAACGTGCTGGCATAGGCTATGTCGTAAAAAAACACCTCCGTACAACACACTCAGCAGGGTTAGCACTATCACCACAAAACCCACTTGCGCTTTGCGCGTTTTGGGAGACGCTGTCTTCAGAGGCAGCTGCTGTTGGTCCATAGCACTGTGGTCGGATGTGGAATGAAGGAGGACGGCAGTGGTGTCTGGTTTTATAGTCGTTTCACCTGGTTGGCCGCGACCCAGGAATTGAAGGAACTGGGCCAGCCTTGCCATTCCACGAAATGAAACAGTTTGCCACGTCGACGTTCCGTTTTCAAAATCTGCTCCACCGTGTAGTAGTCTTGCTGTGTTTTTACGACAGGCTGTAATTCCGTCTCGTAAAACGTCCCTAGCAACGGTTCCCCTTGAAGATCTTCCAGTTCATAGACTCGCCGCTGTCGGGGTAGGCGCCGTTTAATCAGGAAGTGCTCATCGCTCCAGTTGGGCAAGTAACTTTTCTCGAACTTGCCCTTGACTTTACTGATCCGTACAGGGTCCCCGACCTTGTACACCGCCTTCGTCGTTCGCTGCGATGGCCTGGGGTACAAGACACGCCGGACTTGGGCTTCATTGCGTTGGGTCACGGTAATGGGCGCTCTCTCTATACTCCGATGATAGGCTCGATTGTAACCCCTCACCAGTTTCGGGAGAACATCGATGCACCGCCTTATATTCTTATAGGTGAAATATTTATACGTGGTTGAACCTTTCCACCACGGAAGCCTTGGTCTCGTTGTACGTATGGAAGAAAAACACCTTCTGGGCTTTCAGAAAGGCTTGGAACGGTCTGTTGAGGAATTCCGTGCCTTCGTCGGTTTGCAAATACAAAGGTTTGCGCCCGGTCTTGAAGATGTCTTTGAACGCCGCTATGAGATTCGCCCCCGTTTTCGTCCGGATGGGTACCACCCACGCATACTTCGACAGGATATCGATGCACGTCAAGATATACCGATTCCCATCGTTGTGTTTGGCAAAGGCGCTCATATCGACCAAATCCGCTTGCCACTGGGCATCTATTCCTCCCACGATGACCCGGTTCCGTAGAAAATGGCGACGGACAGATCGATGTAAGGTATAGGTGTCTTGTTTTCTTAACCAATCTCGGACTTGGGCACGTTGTATCCCCTGGGGTTTGGCCGCTCGATAGAGAGCCGACAATGCACTATAGGCCGCCGGACTGTCGGGACTGTAGTATAAGTTATCCAACACCTTCTCCCAGCGCTTCATGGTGACACAATGATGATGGACCCTGGCTCTATCGTTTATTTATAACGGGTATATCTTGGGTCGGAGTTTCTTTCTGATTTTCTTCATTGGCTTTCACAGTGTCCATGGTAAATGACCAGTCCAACTCGTCTGATGACCGCTTGATAAGCACTTCATCTACATCTACCACGGCATCTTCCAATGCAGACCATAAATCAGGGTGAAGGGTAAAATGCACTGTACCCCCATCTAGCCGAGCCAATTGAGCAAAGAAAGGGCCGCGTCGGATGTACACATCGTGACACAAGTGGATGAGGTCGCAGTCCAGTTCACCAGACAACACCCGTTTGAATTTGGTCCAGCCCTCTCGGGACAGACGAATGTGAGCCGGGAACGGTTGTGTAGGGTCCGCATCACAGATGTCTCCCACCACCTCCTCCATGATATCGACCTTATATCATATGCTCCGTCATGGTCAGTACGTGAATGGTACCAGAGTTGACTGTCTCCCGTATTTATAGGGACAACCCCGTGAGATCAAAATGATCAGGTGGTCATGTCACTGGGCTGACTGAGTCTAGCCGAGTAATCAATGGCATCGTCGTCGTCGGGTTCATGTAGTTGTTCATGGGGTTCTGCCGCCGCTTCTCTCAGGGCACGAGCCCACTCCAACTCGTCTGATGACCGCTCGTCCGGTGTAAACAGCTGGTCCACGATAGACACCACTTTCTCCAAGGCTGTCCACAGATCGGGGTCTAGGGTGAAGCCTCGCGTAGGGTCTTGGTAGCGGCCTAGACGTGGGAAGAAGGGTCCACGGTATACGTAGATGGCATTGTCTATGTGGATGACGTGTCCATCGAGCTCGCCGCTCAACACCCGTTTAAATTTGGTCCAGCCGTCACGGTGACTTTATCACCCTCGTGGAAGACCGTGGAGATGTTTGCTGGTCGCCCGCTCAGACCGTATCGAATACGGTGACGCTACACCGTGACGGCTGGACCAAATTTAAACGGGTGTTGAGCGGCGAGCTCGAGGGGCAGGATGGCTCGTAGGACGGGTGACATCCTTGGTCCAATGTCGAACGGTGAATGACACACACTCTGTCTGACCCTCGTATTTATAGTGTCAATACCACAGCGCCAGGGTCAATAGGGCACAGACTAGTATGAGGCCAACCAGTCGGCGCTGTTTCCGGCGTGAGCGCTCCTGGTCCATAGCCCGAGCATCAAGGATGGCTGTCATAGTCCAGTAGTGGTGAGTGATGGCACGCCTCTCCATCGAGTGCACTCTGTGGAGGACCGCTTCTGTGAATTCGTTCAGGATCTGGCGTCGCCCCTCGTTGTCGTCGCCATCTGCAAACATGGACCGGACCACTGCTCGGTAACCCGTGAATGAATTCACCACGGTGGCATGCTGTAAAATGCGAGTCGCATAGGGCTGGATCTCCGCCATGGCTCTGCAACCGTAGAAATGAAGGTGTAGGATCCAGATAGACGTGTTTTATAGACCAGATTTAGCTCTACGGGTGTAGTCCGTAATACGTACTATTCTGATGGGTTAGTCCAAATAAGGGAGCAACAACAACAACACAGATTACAGGTCAATCCTTTTTATTATGCGTGAACATCATAGGAATGCATGTACTGACCTGTCTGTGGGGGGTTCCCACAATGGCGGTCACCTTCCGCCATTATCCGCCATTAGCCGCCATTTTTCCACAATGGCGGCCACCTTCCGTCTGGACATGTCCAAAGGTCACGCTCCATTCACCCAAACCGGAAGTGACGTCATTTTTACATCCGGGCACTTCGCGTGTGCGCCTCCATTGGGTATGTATCAGGGTCTTCATGCGCGCGCGCGCAATGCGGCTCAGTCGTACACCATTACACCAGTCTCGATCCTCGACTTGGAGTAGAGTGTGCTAAAAATAGATTACCAGCTAGCGTGCTATAAAAGGGAAGCGGCCTTGCCGTTTCATCAGACAGTCTGTCAACCACCAAGATGTTCATTTGCACAACTTGCCAGAAGCAGTTTACTCGTCTAGATAATTTACGACGCCACGAGGCCTCCACCCACAACGATGGACTGTATACTTGTATAACCTGCGCACGGTCATTTAATCGGGAAGATGCTTTACTGCGCCACGAACGTTCAATTCATGGGCCACCCAAGCGTCCATGCGAGGATTGTGATCAACTCTTCAAACGACGCAGTCAGTTGCTGCAACACCAACGGTTGATTCATGGTCCGTCTCTACGGTTTGAGCGACAACTTCCTACTGAAGAGGAGCCACGGAAGGTGAGATCCAGTGAAGATAAGCCCGGGGAGACGAACGCCACTGGGGATGCGATGAAGAGCCCGCCTATACCCACAGTTCAGAAGAGCCTGAATATCCAGCCGGACTACAGCGTTACGGTTTCGAGTCCTGACAACATCGAACATTTTCTGGTGGAGCCCATAAATGTTCCTAGCGATCTCTTACAGGACAACCATCCAATCAGTGACATCGATCGGCGCCATTGGTCCATGACACAGTACTGTTTCCACCCTCAAGATATCTACAATTTCCCACTGACCAACCGCACCTGTCTACGCAGCTACGTGGAAGCCATCTTCAACGATCAAACTACGGCCTTTACATTGAATGTCGCTTTCGGGTACATCTTACGTCACAAAAAGACGGACCAGTTACAGTATTATTATCCCAGTGCCAACAGCCATGTGTTTGACCAGCCGGTCACCATCATTAACCGGGGGTCACTAGAGACGATGCTGGAGATACTGGACACCGTGGAACCCTTGAGATGGGCGCATCGTCAACGCCCCAACATTCAATGGGTGGTAGAGAGGGTAACCAATGTCACGTTTTTCCTGACCAAGCTGACCGATCACCCCCATCGGTTGAATGCGTCACCCGCGCACTGATGAATATCATGCCGTACACACCCTCTATGTCTATATGCTGCTCGCTGACTTGAGCTCAGTAAACCCTTGTACCTAATGTGACAATGTGGTAAATAATAAAACATGGTGTTTGATATTTCAATTTGTTTTGCTGTGAACATTCTAAACATACCCAGGGCGGCTCCCCCAGCCTGGGTATGATGTAACATTGGGGTAATAAACTATATAAACATTGCTGAACTTGTTGTTATTCACGACAACCGCTATCCGATTGTATAATACTCCGCGAGCGTCACACACTTGCGCAGACCCACCAAACCACGTCCGAAGGTGAACGCCATTGTGGGGGAAACCCCCCCCAGTACATCAACACACACAAACAAGTCTAGACATGTACCCAAGGTCACGCCCCATTCACCTCAACCGGAAGTGACGTCATAACCCCCACGTGACCTGCGCAGCAGAATCGATACGCCACCCTAGTGTAACCCCCTCACCTAGGCTTCACATGGATACCTCGTACGACTCCATTGGCCCATTCGTGGCTCCCCTAGCTCCAACACGTCTAGCGGGACCCATACAGGGTCCAGTTTTCGACACTAGGTGACCACATCCCGACAGAAATGGCCAGTTTTCGACACCGGATGTGCCGCCATCTTGAACATACGTGCGCCATCTTGGATATGTCCCATAATGCACCGGGTCAAAATACTCGCTTCTGATTGGACAAGAGCTCCGTGGCGGATTTGAAATACTCGCTTCTGATTGGACGAGAGCTCCGCATTGCATCTGCGCATGCGCAGAATGATATTCCTACCGCACACCCAACCCATTAGATGCCCCTTCACCTAAGCTTCACTTTGATACCTCACTCGACCCCATTGGATCATTACTCCTCTACATCCCAAAACGTCTATGCGCATGCGCAGAATGGTGACAACGCCCGAGCCGCTAGTCCAGTCAGATGCCCCTTCACGAATGCTTCACATGGATACCTCACTCGACCCCACTGGACCATTATTGGCTTCGCTAGCTCCAACACGGCTATTTCCATACCCTTGGGCCACCGCGCATGCGCAGAATGACGCTATTTCAAACCCACTAGTCCAGTCAGATGCCACCTCACATAGGCTTCACTTTGATACATCACTCGACCCCACTGGACCAGTAGTAACTCCCCTAGCTCCAACACGGCTATTTCCATACCCTTGGGCCACCGCGCATGCGCAGAATGACGCTAGTTCAACCCCACACCCAGCCCATCAGATGCCCCCTCACACAGGCTTCACATTGATACATCACTCCCCACTGGACCAGTAGTAACTCCCCTAGCTCCAACACGGCTATTTCCATATCCTCGGGCCACACGAGTTGTCTCCCTTGCGTCAGTGTGTGCAGATGGCGCTATGATCGACGCCGTGATGTGGAAAGGGCGTCCCCACACCATCCTGGAGCCGCCATTTTGTTTGTTGATTTTCTGCGGAGATACACGGGACAATACACGCTCGACCCTAGGGTGGTACAGATGCTAGACTGATGCTATTAACATGGTACAACACCTATAGATTATGTTTATTATTATTATATGGCTTAGAGGTTTTTTTGAGGGTAATGTGACCTCCCCGTGACCTCCCCACCGCCTCGTTTGCTCCCTTGCGCCGCCATTTTGAACCCACCACCACCCACAGCCGCCATTTTGAACCCACCACCACCTCCCACACTTGCCATTTTGACCATCCCACACCCAGCCCATTAGATGCCCCTTCACATAAGCTTCACTTTGATACCTCACTCGACCCCATCGGACCATTTTATCTAGGGACTACTTTTTCTCCGCGGAAGCAGACCGAATCACCGCCAGACATGACCGCATCACCGCGGAGGAATACATCTTTGACCTGGGTCACGTGATATGCAAATTTGGAACTCTCCTGTGCTGGAGGTAGCTTTATGGTCAGAGGTCAAAATACTCGCTTCTCATTGGCTGTGTGACCTCCACGTGACCTCCACAAAATATGCAATTTCTGAGGTCAATTAGCGTCAATTTACGCTTACCCTACTACTCATGACAAACTTTCAGTTTTATTGTTTTATATCCACCGTATTGTTCATTTGTGCTGAAGAAAAATAGTAAATTGCTTCACGGTGTTTCGAAGTCGCAATAGC